>JAEIHA010000904.1:0-19071 GCA_018904595.1 Zaprionus indianus | reverse complement strand
ACGTCGTTCTATGATGAAGTTTGAATTAAATCTGACTTAAGGCTACAAACTGGACGCTTAGCAAACCTATCGTATTTACTTCTATATTGAGCGTACATAAGGCTCTCTTTAATGTTTACATGATATTGGACACTCTCTTGAGCGGATTATGCATGGGAACGGATCAGCCGAGATTTGCGCTGCGTAAGCAGTTTTGACCCTTTCGTGGGAATGTTTATAAATGATCGAAGTAGGCTGACTTGTTGTTGTCGTCGAATTGGGGGAAAATGTTTATGTCTAAGCAGGCGGAAGTGTCTCCGAATTGGGGTATACAAATGTTTATGTCTAAGGAGGCGGATGGGTATCAAATGTCTTATATGCTAAGTACATTGGTCAAGTGTGTGTTTTGAAGTGGAAGTGTTTGTGGGTGTGTATGTGTAGACAAGTGGTACATATGCTACTTCCCCATCCTTAAAAAATTGGCCTGCCCTCAGGCGGATAAGTTAGGATACAATATAGTGTACACAAATGTTAATTTAGCAGTGTTAGAAAACACTAGTATTCATGGACTAATCGATGAATGTATACGATATGTCGATTGTTAAGTTTTTATGTTTATGTTTTCTTCTTCTTATTCGATTTTGAACGACGCGCAAGAAGCAGCGTGTGTGAATATATAGTCTCTCTGTATAATCTAAAATTAAACCTTAATATCAATAAAGCCTACAAAAGTAACCCTTCACAGTTCAGAAGTGGGATCACTTAAGGTTTGAATATTAAGAGAGAATAAAAAGTGTTCGGGTAGCAGCAAGAATCGTCGACGTGGGAAATTTGCAATGAGATAGGTTCTCAAAAAGGTCTAGGTGACAACAAATTGCAAATAGCGGAATGTTTCCTTTTCTACGTGGCGGACGGATTCTCAGTAGCCAGATCTGAAATCTAAGGGATTTTGGTTGAGCGCAGTTTCAAACTGGAGTATTTGTTTTCAAGTTGTGATGAAATTCGCAAGCAGAAGCACACATTGTGAAATACCTACAGTACATAGAGTTGTCTCGCTCGCACTCATTGAATCGGAGTTGCGCGTGCGAACGTTCAGGAATCAGCAAAGGAAATTTAAGCTAAAACAAAAAAATGCCAATGATCGTGGAGCTCAAGGTGGACGACTTAAGAGTCCTTCTACGAGCAAGAAATTTGGCAAGCTCAGGTTCTCGAGCTGAGCTAGTGCAGCGGCTCATGGAGCATGAAAAATCGGAAGAGATAGAGATGCCAACGGTTGGGCACTCCAGTCAACAAGAAGAAGCGATGACGTCACAGGCAGCGGCAATTTCACAATTGCAGGGTGAAATGAGAGAATTGAAAAACATAATGGCGCAGTTGGTTAGCATGCAGACGCAGAACACAGCCGTTACGATTCAAGCTAATCAACCAATAAATCAGCAAAATAACACGGTGGTGAACACGGAAGTCACAAGCAACGAGCGAAGCTGCGTTGGATTGGCTACCAGCAACAACATGAGGCAAGCATCAGTCAAGGAAATTGCAAACACTTTGCCAGAGTTCGATCCCAGCGATGATAACGCTATCTCAGTAGATCAGTTCGTCGATCGCGTCAACAAGGTGGTTGATGCTTACCTGTGGGATGAAAAGTTTTTATGCTCGCTATCTACTCACGGCTTAAGATGTAGTTAGATTCCTCGCCTTTTCTTCACACCACGTGGAACAACTTTGCAAATGCTCTTCGAGACGAATTTGGAGCAAACCCTGATGAAGCTGAGGTACACTTCAGTATGGCAAGTGCAACAAGAAGACCGAAAGAGACAGTAAAGGAATACTGTTTCCGAATGTCTGCCCTTGGCGTGCGATATAGACTCAGCGAAGCAGCAGTTATCCGATACGTACGAGCAGGTCTTCAGCATCGTGAGCTGCAAAACAGCATTGCGGCTATTCACGTCGCTACAATGAAGCAACTTCGGGATGCAGCTGAATCTTTTTTTATAAACAGAGGTCGATCGAATGCACTTAAGAAGGAGGTTCTAACGAAAGGCGCCAACTTCGAGCAAACGCAGGACAAAAATATCAAGCCAGAAAAATCAAAGGACGCATTGAAGTGCTACAATTGCGGAGAGTTGGGTCACTTTGCCAATTCGTGCCCAAAGGAGAAGAAAAGGACGCGTTGTACCAAATGCAACAAGTTTCACGACCCAACAGCAGCTTGCCAAGCAGCAAATCTGAACCGACTAGGAGCCACAAATCAAGACAAGCTATTTACCAGGAGAGTCTGATAGCGCCTTCATTGATACTGGTAGCCAGGCTAGTATCGTGCGCGCCACTCAGTCGCCATGAAAATCAACGCAGAGCGCCGCAAGTGTTCTAGGAAGATTAAAGGCGAATCGATAATTGTGGACTTGGACATCGACGGGAAAATCATTACAGCTGAAGTATAATTTGCAGGCGACCATCTTTTACAAGAGGACTTTGTGTTGGGACAGGATGCCATTATTAGCGCTCAACTTGTGCTCAACTACGACCCAGAAGAAACCGAAATTAAACAGGCAATTCATCAGCCGATAGATCCGGTAAGCAACAGTAAAATCGAAAAACTTCTTGTGAATCTAAAAAATGAGAAGCAACGACATAAAATGGGCAACTTGTTAGAGAGATTCTCTGATGTTTTCTCTACTGGATTGCAAGGCATAGGAAAACCGAGCATTGTTCAACCGAATATCATCGTCGAAAGCGATCAAGCTGTATATCAAGCACCGTACCGAGTGCCGGAACCAAAAAAAGAAATAATATGCCAAATGGTTAACGAGCTGTTGGAGCAGGATATCATAACTATGCCAGCCCAGTGGTACTCATCAAGAAGCCAAATGGTAGCGATCGAATGTGTGTCGATGGCCGTCGCCTTAATAAGCTGATCAGGAAAGAAAATTTTCTAGTGCCAAATATTGAGGAGCGTCTGCAGAAGGCGAAACATTTTAGATTCTTTTCATCCCTGGATCTCAACAGTGGGTACTATCACATTGAGATAGCACCTGAAAGCAGAAAGTTTACAGCATTTATCACCACCGATGGATTGTATGAATTTAAGCGACTCCCCTTTGGATTAAAGAACGCTTCTGCCGTTTTCAATCGCCTCATGGCAGAATTACAAAAACGAGTGCACAAGGGTGATATGATACATTATATGGACGATATTCTTATCGGTAGCCAAACGTTCGAAGAGATGTATGAGAAGATAGAGCGAATCCTTGAAGTATTAAATGAATGCGGATTAACTTTGAACCTGGACAAATGCGAATTGTTTAAACAGTCAATTACATTCCTAGGTCACCAGATACACCCGGAGGGCATTAGTCCGGGAGAAATAAAAACAACCGCCATACGAATGTTCCCAAAGCCGACCAATGCCACCGAAGTGAGACAGTTTTTGGGTCTAAGCGGCTATTTCCGTAAATTCGTTGCCAGATACGCCATCATATCAGAGCCATTGCGAATTCTACTGCGTAAAGATAGGAAATTCGAGTGGGAAACGCCACAGCAGAATGCATTTGAGGACTTGAAGAGATACCTGACATCCAATCCAGTCATCTCCAGTTACCGCATAGATGCCGAACACGAATTACATACGGATGCCAGTTCTGTTGGTTTAGCCGGAGTCTTGCTACAACGCGAGGAGGATCAGCTAAAACCGATTGCTTATTATAGTCGAGCAACTTCTAAGTCTGAAAAGAACTATCACAGCTATGAGCTGGAGGCTCTAGCTGTCGTTGAATCGCTGGAGCGGTTTAAATATTACATATATGGTAAAAAGATAAAGGTCATCACCGATTGTAACGCATTGAAAACATCGCTGGAGAAACGAGAGCTCATTCCACGAATCGCACGATGGTGGTTGCGAATTCAAGAGTTTGACATAGAGATTGTTCATCGTCCTGCCTGGAATACAGATGAACCATGTTGACGCCCTAAGCCGAGCTCCATCCGAAGATGCACAGGAAGTGGAGACCGCAAGCCTTAAGGTGTCCAAGACTATAATAGACGAAGCCGATTGGTTATTTTCTATTCAACTGCAAGATAAGAAAATTCAGAAAATTGTCACCGATCTGAAATTGGAAAAGAAGACACAGAATCAGGATTATGTGATCGAGCACGATCGCCTGTTCCGCAAATATGACAGCAAGTTGCTCTGGATTGTACCAAAGCAGTTGCGATTCCATATCCTTTATGAATGTCACGATAAGGCTGGGCATATGAGCGTCGATAAAACAATTTCACGAATTTTAAATTGTTTCTGGTTTCCTCGACTGCGCAACTTCGTTAAAAGCTACATAAAATCCTGCGTTGGCTGTGCACTTTATAAAAACCAGGTGGACGACAGGAAGGTCAGTAGCATTAGGACGACATCAATCCGGTCCCTTTCTCCACCATACACATGGACCATCTTGGACATTTTCCGAAAAGTATCAAACGAAACGAACACATTCTTGTGATTGTCGATGCATTCACGAAATTTACCATAGTACGAACAGTAAAAAGTACAGCAACCAAACATGTCCTGGATATCCTACAAGATGTGACCAGTTTCTTGGGCATGCCAGATCGAATTATTACTGATTGTGGTACAGCCTTTACTTCGAAGGATTTTGAAAAGTACTGTAAGACCAACAACGTGAAGCACGTACTCAATGCAGTAAGAACACCAAGAGCAAATGGTCATGCAGAGCGAACCAATCGAATCATTTTGTCGATGTTATTGCCTACAAACGAGAATGAAAAGCGTTGGGATGAAAATATGTGCTCAATCCAGTGGAGCATCAATACCATGATAAACACTACCACTAAATGTTCACCTTTTCAGCTTTTGTATGGTTACGAGCCCCGAGATATCCTTAAAAATACCTTGACAAATGTGATACAGGGTCACGATCAAAAGATGCTAAATAGTACAAAATTGAAATAGCTTAGAGTTGATGCAGCGGCAAAGATCAACGGCCATAGAGCTAACGCTAAGAAACGCTATGATGCCAGACATTCTAAGCCCACAATCTACAGCCTTGACGATCTCGTTTTGGTAGAGAATGAGCCGTCAAGCACTGGAACTTCGCGAAAATTGGAGCCTCGCTACAAAGGACCTTTTATAGTCAAGAAGCTGTTGCCAAATGACAGATATATAGTAGAAGATTTGCCTCATTCTCAACGGAAACAACGACACTATACGTCGGTGTACTCGTCCGGCAAAATGAAGCTTTGGTGTGAGCTACCGCCAGATGACCCCGATGAAGATGACGATCAGGAGGATGAGTTTAATCCGGACTTTCGCGAGGACGCTCAGATTTGTCAGGAGAGGCCGACTGTAAACAAATGTTAATTCAGCAGTGTTAGAAAACACTAGTATTCATGGACTAATCGATGAATGTATACGATATGTCGATTGTTAAGTTTTTATGTTTATGTTTTCTTCTTCTTATTCGATTTTGAACGACGCGCAAGAAGCAGCGTGTGTGAATATATAGTCTCTCTGTATAATCTAAAATTAAACCTTAATATCAATAAAGCCTACAAAAGTAACCCTTCACAGTTCAAAAGTGGGATCACTTAAGGTTTGAATATTAAGAGAGAATAAAAAGTATTCGGGTAGCAGCAAGAATCGTCGACGTGGGAAATTTGCAATGAGATAGGTTCTCAAAAAGGTCTAGGCGACAACAAATTGCAAATAGCGGAATTGTTCCTTTTCTACGTGGGAATCCGTCCTCTCAGTAGCCAGATCTGAAATCTAAGGGATTTTGGTTGAGCGCAGTCTCAAACTGGAGTATTTGTTTTCAAGTTGTGATGAAATTCGCAAGCAGAAGCACACATTGTGAAATACCTATAGTACATAAATCAGCAAAATAACACGGTGGTGGACACGGAAGTCACAAGCAACGAGCGAGGCTGCGTTGGATTGGCTACCAACAACAACAATAGGCAAGCATCAGTCAAGGAAATTGCAAACACTTTGCCAGAGTTCGATCCCAGCGATGATAACGCTATCTCAGTAGATCAGTTCGTCGATCGCGTCAACAAGGTGGTTGATGCTTACCTGTGGGATGAAAAGTTTTTAATGCTCGCTATCTACTCACGGCTTAACGGTCCAGCCAAGATGTGGTTAGATTCCTCGCCTTTTCTTCACACCACGTGGAACAACTTTGCAAATGCTCTTCGAGACGAATTTGGAGCAAACCCTGATAAAGCTGAGGTACACTTCAGTATGGAAAGTGCAACAAGAAGACCGAAAGAGACAGTAAAGGAATACTGTTTCCGAATGTCTGCCCTTGACGTGCGATATAGACTCAGCGAAGCAGCAGTTATCCGATACGTACGAGCAGGTCTTCAGCATCGTGAGCTGCAAAACAGCATTGCGGCTATTCACTTCGATACAATGAAGCAACGTCGGGATGCAGCCGAATCTTATTTTATAAACAGAGGTCGATCGAATGCACTTAAGAAGGAGGTTCTAACGAAAGGCGCCAACTTCGAGCAAACGCAGGACAAAGAAATCAAGCCGGAAAAATCAAAGGACGCATTGAAGTGCTACAATTGCGGAGAGTTGGGTCACTTTGCCAATTCGTGCCCAAAGGAGAAGAAAAGGACGCGTTGTGCCAAATGCAACAAGTTTCACGACCCAACAGCAGCTTGCCAAGCAGCAAATCTAAACCGACTAGGAGCCACAAATCAAGACAAGCTATTTACCGGGAGAATCTGCGTGGGATCACACAATTATAGCGCCTTCATTGACACTGCCAGGCTAGTATCGTGCGCCACTCAGTCGCCATGAAAATCAACGCAGAGCGCCGCAAGTGCTCTATGAAGATTAAAGGCATGTTCATGCATTCTCACCGAATCGATAATTGTGGACTTGGACATCGACGGGAAAATCATTACAGCTAAAGTATACATTGCAAGCGACCATCTTTTACAAGAGGACTTTGTGTTGGGACAGGATGCCATTATTAGCGCTCAACTTGTGCTCAACTACGACCCAGAAGAAACCGAAATTAAACGGGCAATTCATCAGCCGATAGATCCGGTAAGCAACAGTAAAATCGAAAAACTTCTTGTGAATCTAAAAAATGAGAAGCAACGACATAAAATGGGCAACTTGTTAGAGAGATTCTCCGATGTTTTCTCTACTGGATTGCAAGGCATAGGAAAGACGGGCATTGTTCAAGCGAATATCATCGTCGAAAGCGATCAAACTGTATATCAAGCACCGTACCGAGTGCCGGAACCAAAAAAGCAAATAATATGCCAAATGGTTAACGAGCTGTTGGAGCAGGATATCATAACTACATCCACATCAGAGTATGCCAGCCCAGTGGTACTCATCAAGAAGCCAAATGGTAGCGATCGAATGTGTGTCGATTACCGCCGCCTTAATAAGCTGATCAGGAAAGAAAATTTTCCGGTGCCAAATATTGAGGAGCGTCTGTAGGAGGCGAATCGTTCTAGAATTTTTTCATCACTGGATCTCAACAGTGGGTACTATCAGATTGAGATAGCACCTAAAAGCAGAAAGTTTACAGCATTTATCACCACCGATGGATTGTATGAATTTAAGCGACTTCCCAGGAGAATAAAATTCAAATAGCCCAAAAATATTATTTCCCTAAAATGAAACAAAAAATAGCTACTCTCGATAAACAATGTCAAGTACGCAAAGAAGTGAAAAATGATAGGCACCCACTCAATCCAGAAATAGCAGAAGAAAGATTTCATTCCACCCTTGCCGAAACCATGAGATGTTTAAAAGCAAAACAGGTTCACCGAACATTTGAAGAACTATTAAACAGATCCGTTTATAAGTATAATTACTCGATACACTCCGTAACAAACCAACGACCAATTTATGTGTTTTTGGCAGACACTTGACCACTGACCCCGAACAACATGAAACAAGTAAGAAAAGCAACAGTCGCGCGGCACGCGACTTTGGGATACCCTTCGACATATGTATGTAACCGTAAAAAGTATCTTACTGTATGATACTCTACTATAATAGATACAATAAATGGCTTGGTTACTACATTAAATAACATGCTCATCTCATCTATTTTCGCCGCTCGAATTCGCTACTTATTAAGTGTACATATGTAATAAAAACTAATTTAATTATATGTATATGTCGGGGTAATAATAGTAGTAGTAGTAGTAGAACATTACGCATGACCTCGAATTATTTCATCATATTATGTGTTGCGTCTTTGCATTGTGGTTGTCCGTCGTTTTTCTGCAAGTACCGTTGGAACGGTGCGACAACGCTGTGTCGCCTGTTTAGTTGCACGAGGTGTCCGTCGTTTTTCTGCAAGTACCGTTGGAGCGGGGCGACAACGCCGTGTCGCCTGTTTAGTTGCACGGTGATGCGTCGCTACGTTGCCGCCGAGTGTGGTTCGAGGTTTCGTATAGGCTGTTAGAAAACGAGCAGGACAGTATGCTTGAGTAATCGCCTGTGAACAGTTCGAAACACGCTACGCTCTAATGGGAGACGAAGATAATTCGACATATATAAGGACTAGTATATAAGGACTGCTATACTAATGTTAATAATAATAATTATTCTTAGTACGAACACCTAATTATAAGTACACTAGCTCACTTCATTCTAGGAGGGGAGGAGTTACCACTTCGGGTGTACCCCATTGCACTCTGAACAGCAACAACACTGATTACAATGGGAGTGTTTATGGGTGTGTATGTGTGGACAAGTGGTGCACTATGGTACATATGCTACTTCCCCATCCTTAAACAAGAGCAACGGTCGAGCGGCACGCGACAGTGGGATACCCTTCGACCTTTTTGAAACGTAAAGAGTCAATAATTGTACAATACTTCTACTTAATAGAAATATCGTAACGTAAGCCTTTGTATGCGTCTGTGTATGAATACGTGTATATGCGTGTATCATTTTATTGGTCAAGCACAAATGTATGTATGTGTGTGTGTGCGTTTGAATGCAAAATAGGTTACAATATAGGGTTTATGTTATTATTATTTTCAATTACTTGATTGTTTACAATATTTTGTGGTTCTATGGGAGTGGGAACTTGTTTTTTAAATTTAACAATTATTTTCTTAGGTATACTCTTATATTTGTAGACAAAATATAACAATTTTATTATAATTAATACAATTACTGACGTTATTAATACATTTTGAAAAGTATCTTTTGTTTTTATATCAAAAATTTCTTTTGCTTCAATATATGCTAATATTTCTAGTTTTGTTACGTTATTATTTACATATACTGTTTGTGTGTAGTCAAGTAATGTATTTGAGATTGATATATCGTCTTTTTGAATGGATCAGTTAAAAGCTCTAATTAAATTATGTCCCTCTGTTATTATTTCTTGATTTTTGCAATTCTGGTTGAGTGTGGTTTTTGGTAGTTTCCATGTTAATATTACAATATATTAGGTTCGACATAACTAATTTCTGTGTTTTTATGGGTTTTCGTGTATCTACGTATCATTTGTCAAATAATAATTTTTTTGAAGATACTAAGAAAGTTTTATTGTCTTGAACATAATATTTATCGTTTATATTTTCGATCAATATATTTTTAATGCTATCGGGGTACGGTATTATTGTAAAAATTGGGGTTTTTATAATATCTTTTGGGATATGGGAAATTAAAAGATTTTCATTGGTGTCAGTTTTTAGCCAAGTTGAAGTTTTAATATTTAGAACTTTTTCAGAGTTTATATTTGTTAAGTAGTACTACGAGGGTCGTTTGATAAGTCCGTGACTTTTTGTATTTGCCGCGCACCTGCTCTAAATACAACACTGCTCCTGTCAGCAGTTATCGATTAACAGCTGACTGTAAAATTTTGAGAAAGCTGCGTTTTTTGGTTTGCGTTTTATAGGCATTGAAAGCAGACGATCTCGTGAATTTTTTTGTCCATCAGGACAATGCACGGGTGCACACGTGTGTAGTCAGCATGGCAAAATTTCATAAATTGGGCTACGAACTGCTACCCCATCCAGCATATTCTCCAGATTTAGCCCCCTGTGACTATTTTTTGTTTCCAAACATGAAGAAATGGCTCGGCGGTAAGAGATTCGGGTCAAATGAAGAGGTCATCACAGAAACAAACGACTATTTTGAGGGCCTTGAGAAAACCTATTATTTGGAAGGAATAAAAAAATTGGAAAAACGCTGGACTAAATGTATAGAGCTAAAAGAAGATTATGTTGAGAAATAAAACGCTTCTTTGACGAAAAAAATATATTTTATTCAAAAAGTCACGGACTTATCAAACGACCCTCGTATATCAAAACTACGTGATTGTGGCGGACTACTTTGGTCACTTGGGGTTGTGCCGGAATTACCGTATTAATTTTGTTTTGTTAATTTGCTTTTTCATTTTATATTTTGATTTATAGTGGGTTATTTTTCTACCTCTGTTTTTCTCTTCATAATGATTATCATCTACTTCAGTGATTTCTCCTGTTTTTTTAAAGGGATTGGTTTTTTCAATACCAGGATGTAGAAGTTCTTTGTGTTTTTGAAGTATAATTTCTTTTAATTGAGCATATGTGTGAATATTGGTAAGTTTTGAAGTAGACCTCATTACTTTTGTTATATTATTTGGGCAAAAAATATTTACGTAGGCGTTTTGGAATGTTGTAAAGTCTTCATCATTGTTGAAATAAATTACAGTGTTTTTAGTGCAAATGTATTCTTTTATAAGCTCTTTTGCATAATCGAAAGTCATTTCTTTATGTTTATTATTGTTTTATGAAAATATTTTGTTACCTTTTCTTTATTTGTGTGACCCTTAGTGAATTCTATCTGATGGGTAAAGTAATTAATGGGTCTTTCTGTAATGGGTATATAATTTTGACTGTCCTCGTTACTACTATGTATGGTAGCAGTGGTGGTGGAAGTTTCACCGAGGAAGTTCTCAATTTTTACACGTGAAAGTACATCTGCAACATGGTTTTCTTTACCTGGTACATATTTTATTTTGTAGTCAAACTCATTTAGTCTGATATTCCATCTCCGAAGTTTCATGTTTGGTTCCTTGATATTTTCAAGCCAAACTAAGGGGCGGTGGTCACTTAGAATTTAAAATTTTCGACCGAAAAGATAGGACCTGAAGTATTTGGTGGCCCAGACAATAGCTAAAGTTCTTTCTCTAGTGCCGAATAATAGAGTTCATGGTCATTAAATGTACGACTAGCGTAACAAACAGGTTTATGACCCTATGAGAGTACAGCACCTAGAGCAATATTGCTGGGGTCTGTAGTCAGTGAGAATGGTTTCTCAAAGTTAGGGTAGATTAAGATTGGATCGGATATTATGAGAAATTTTAACTTCTCGAAAGCGGATATGTAGTTTATATCATTGGCGTTTATCTTGGCGCCTTTCTTTAAATTTTGGGTCATTGGTTTTCCAATATTTGCGAAATTGGGGATAAACTTTCTGTAAAACACGCAAAGGCGAAGAAACGACTTTATTTGCTTAGGCGTTTTGGGGATGGGAAAATTCTTAATTGCATTTATTTTTGTTGGGTTAGGTTTTATGCCTTCAGTAGTTATGATGTGCCCTAGAAACTCTGTTTCTTTTTTTAGGAATTCACATTTGTCTAACTGCAATTTCAGATTAGCTTCCTTTAATTTAGCAACAACTTTACGCAGAGACATTGAATGTTCTTCCAATGAAGTACTATAATGTCATCCATGTATACCAAACAATCTTTATAGATAAGATCTTCTAATAGATTGTTTACGCAACGTTGAAAGGTTGCGTGTGCATTTTTCAATCCGAATGGCATTCGAGTGTACTCATAATGTCCATTCTTGGTAGAAAAAGCTGTTTTAGGTATTGAGTTTTCATCCATTTGGATTTGATGAAAACCTTTTGCTAAATCTATGGTAGTGAAATATTGAGATCTACCGAGTTTATCTAATATTTCATCCATAACAGGAATTGGGTATTTGTCGTCCACGGTAATTTCATTTAGTTTGCGATAGTCAATTACTATCCTAAACTTTTGTTTACCGCATGCATCACTCTTCTTTGGTACTATCCAAATAGGTGAGCAATAAGGCGAGTTCGATTTTCGAATAATGCCTTGATCAATCATTTCTTTTATTTGGACTTCGATTTCTTTGTCGTGAGCTTGGGGATATTTATAAGGTTTCTTATAAATGGGATCTTCATGTTTGGTATTAATGACATGTTTGACAGTGCTTGTGAAGGTCAAATTTTTACCTTCTCTGTACTGAATGTCTTTAAATTCGTGAAGAATTTTAGTCAGAGCATTTCGCTCTTCCTTGTTTAAGTGATCGAGTCTGAATTCATTTGATTCCTTCAACTCATTTTGTACTGCATAGTTTATTGCTTCATCATCAGTTGATGGTGGCTCTAAACAGTTCATGCAGTCGGTATCGTCTTCTGATTTTACCTTCTGCTCGTTTTCATAGTGCATTAAGAAGTTGTAATTGTTTAAATTAACACTTCGTTCACTAAAATTGATTTGAGCGTTGGTATCTTCTAAGAAGTCTCTACCAAGTAGCATATCATAATTTTTCGAAAAATTATGGATATAAAAAACTTGCTTTGTGGGGCAAAGCTTGCTGGGTTTCAAACTAATACTACCTTTTAATGTAATTATACCGTTAATGGTATGAACTTTCAACTTATTTGTTTTAACGGGGAAATTGAAGAAATTGGATTTTATAATATTAATTGTAGATCCGGTATCAATAATACAACGGAGCTTTATATTGTTCATAACAATATTTATGAACGGGTTTGTTCTTGTTCGTCGTCCGAGGCATTTTGATAAAAATTTTCGGACGTGTCCATTCTTGATTGGCCTCTAGAACTTGGTCTTTGCCTTTTATAGGCTGGGTTAGGTGCACTTGAAGAGGCTTGATTTGTTTGATAATTTGTTGTATTTTGTAATTGTGCCTGTTCAAGCTTCTGTTTAAATTCTTGGTATAACTGCTCAATGTTCTGGCTATTATTATTATTTTTCTTGTTATCATTAGTATTGTTATAATTTTGGTTTTGGCTGGTGGAACTTGACACTTGGTTATAATTTAGACTGTAATTCCTACTTTTAGAATTTGTTCTTTGATCATTATTTTTGTTTTGACTATTTTGTGATTTCGAACGATCGGACCATATAATATCATAGCAACCCTCTTGTTGAGCGATTTGCTTCAACTTGCTTACAGTTGTTATGTCGAATCTAGCTAATTGCATATATAGTCTATCAGGGAGTTTTCTTATAATTACGTCTCTGACAGTATTATTCGTTCCGTTTGTATATATGTGGTTATTAAACGGGTTGTTTTCTAAATCTAACTTATTTGTTATAATGAAACATTTTTCTTCTACCTCTTCGATAAACTTACGCACTGATCCATTGAACGGCGTGTTGTATAGTCTTCTCAGGAGTTCCTCGAAGGGGGTTTGTGTTTTGAATTCTGTGATAAGGGCTTCCTTGAGATCAATCCAGGTGTTGGCTGAACTTAACTGGGACACACGCTTGGCATCACCTCCAATCTCCATCTCGATTGCACTAAACATGATGTGTGCTTGCCGGGCGTCGGTCGTCGGGTAGAGACTTTGAATGAACTCGATTCTCCGTATGAATGAGCTCAATTCAGATGTTGTACTATTAAATACTGGCACTTGTCGAATCTGACCAAGGGCCTGGTTCAGATGATTTTCCGAAAGGAGTTGAATTTGATGTGGTTGTTGTTGCGGGGGCTGTGCCATTTTAGATTTTTGTATTGCTGGTTGTTTGCTGCTAGGGTTTTATTTTTTTTTTTTTTTTTTTTGTGTTTCGGGGTTTTGAGCTGGGACGAAAATTGTCCTTTAATGGTCTTTACTGCAGCACTGAGTTATGAATTTTTTAGAAAAATGTTCACTTCTAGTACCGGTCACACTTTTATAGCGGGCTACCAAGTTGAAGTGTTTCACAGAGTACTGAGTTTCTTTTTTGTGGATTATAGTCTTCCAGTAGCCTTTAGTTGGCTACGCAAGCGAAGTTATTTAATCACACGCGGTATTTAGGCGGATTGTAACCTTCCTGTAGCATTTATGCTCTCTTTAATGTTTACATGATATTGGACACTCTCTTGAGTGGATTATGCATGGGAACGGATCAGCCGAGTTTTGCGCTGTGTAAGCATCGTGGGAATGTTTATAAATGATCGAAGTAGGCTGACTTGTTGTTTTCGCCGAATTGGGGGAAAATGTTTATGTCTAAGCAGGCGGAATTGTCGCCGAATTGGGGTATACAAATGTTTATGTCTAAGCAGGCGGATGGGTATCAAATGTCTTTTATGCTAAGTACAATGGTCAAATGTGTTTTTGAAGTGGAAATGTGTGTTTTGAAGTGGAAGTGTTTGTGGGTGTGTATGTGTAGACAAGTGGTGCACTATGATCATGTTAAGTGAAATACGTCGTAGTCTCTCAGACAACTTGTGCGGAGTTCGAATGACGGCGCGGTCGAAATCCAAATGAGTTAAGTAAATTTTTTTGTCACCATTACTTTGTTCATAAAATAGGTAAAAGTTAATAGATTTTATTATTATTTATGCATACTCTAATTTGTTTATCCCCAAATATATTAAGAACGCTATCATAAATGTTGTCAAAGTGACGCTGCTTATGGCTTCGTCACAGCTTATTTATATGCGTCTGTGTATGAATACGTGTATATGCGTGTATAATTTCATTGGTTAAGCACAAATGTATGTATGTAAAACTCCTAGAAATTAAACCTAAGTCCGATCAGTCTGAAAAAAAGTAATTTAAATAAAAATTATAAAAAATAAAAAATTATAAAGACCAATCATATTTACCCGCTGTCGTACGACTGATGGTTTTGACCTCGGCAATGGCAACCATGGATATCACAAATTACACTGACGCGCATACTATAACAATTTATAAAGGAGAAGGAAAATTCAAAATATTTTCCATAAACCTTATTCATATTACAAATATACAACAAATCGAAAACGAACTTCTGAAAATACGCGAGCTCACAGTTACTGGCCTAAGAAATAACTAATTATATATATTGCAGGAAACCCTGATCATGCTGACTTAGTAATGATCGAAAATAATCTAAACGACCTTGTTTCAAATAATAACGATAAAATAATTATAAATAACGATCTACAGAACAGGATGAACAATTTAACTAAAATTTCAAATATGTTGGCAAATTCAATAAAACGTGACGATTCTTTTAATAATGAAATAGCGACAAGTATACAGAATCAGGTTAGATTAATGATCTTTCATTAATCTTAGTAAATGTTAAATACGTAAATTATCTAATAATCTTGAAGAAATGTTAGAATTTGTCGATGACTCGGTCCTCAATTATTTATATTGTCAAAATCCCATAACTAGAAACACTTACATATCAAAACTTTTTAATCAAGCCTGTAATTAAAAATCATTCCATTGATCACCTAGAAACTAACGAAATATTCCAACATAAAGAACAAATGTTAAAAATACCAACAAATTGTAAATTATCTAATAATCTAAAAATTTGTAATAAGGACAAAATTGTAAACCTAAATAACACAAAATGTATTTTTAAGCTAGTTCAGGGAAAGGTATCGCTGTGTAACTTTAGTAACGCGAAACATATTGAAGAAATAAAAGAAAACTACTTAATAATTTTAATGGCGATATAACCAATAATAATATAACTCAACATCTAACGGGCACATACTTTTGGAATGACAAAATTTATATAAAGGGCAAAGAATTTAATAATAAGGAAACAACAATTATGAAACCAGGAATACCACTAATACAAATGACTCCAAAATAAGCCAAGTCCTATCCTTAAAAGCATTAGAAACTTTTCATATTCAAAATGCAAAGCATCTAAACGAATTGGCAACGCACTCTACAGCTAATCGCATACCCCTCACCCTTATTTGCATCATAATCATCATTATTACTACTGCAAAATTCCTTTGTCGACCAAAAGAAAAAGTTATTCTACAAATACAAGAAAAAGCTCCCAAAAATGAAATAATACAATCCCGATGAATACAATACCACATCCCAAAAAGATTTATCCGGAATTTAATAATATTGCCTAAAATAATAAATAACAAAATATTGCAACATTGTTCAGTTCAATAAACTAAACATACGCCGATCCAACTGAAGAACTGAAACATTGTGATACTCTGTTCAGTTCAATAATCTAAACATCCGTTCAAAACATCGCAAATGCCATTAACAGCGTCCGCAGTTTGTCTTGCGTGCGCACTTTCGGCCCTTGACGACAAATTGCTGACATTGCAGATCATGGTCAGTTCAAACCAGATCTGCAGAGCTCTGCCGCATCGCAGCCTAATACCCACAGCTAGCTAGGGTATTTTAAGATGGAGTTGAACAAAACCCCAAAGATATAAAGTTTCTGAGTTTTTAACTAAACGGAAAATAATTTGCGCCCGAGCAGAGACCATTGCGAGGAAAAATAAGTGAAACAAATTACCTAAAGCGAAAGAAATAAGAAAAAGAAAATTAAAATCAAGTAAATACTAGTTATATAAAATATATTGATAAAATAAATTAAGTAAGCAAAGTGAAGTGTTTAAAGAAGTTAAAAATTAAAATTGTGAACACTATCAAAATGCGTAAAGCGATAAAACAAAATATCACTGCACTGCAAATAAATAAAGCAACTAAAGCTGCAGCATAACAAAGCCCAATCTTGCGAATCCCAACCAAAGGACCCTCCAATGTAGAAGGGTAAGACCAGCCACTGGTCTTCAAGAACTTAACCCAAAGTAAATCATAAATAAATTTTAACAAATACACAATTTCTTTGATCACGTTCCGCTAATTCTAAAATTAAATAAAAATTCAAAATTAAAATTTCTTGGTCCACAATTGCGCTAAATTTCTTTGATCACGTTCTACTAATTTTAAAATTAAATAAAAATTTTTTCCTAATTAAAATTCTTTGATTCATAATTTCGATTCACATTACTTTATCAAATTTATCATAAATCATTTATAAATTAAAATAATTAAGAAATTAATTACATACTTGTAAGGAATTATTGACATATCTTAAGTGACACAATTTAATAAATATCAAATTTCAAATTTCAAATTTTACCCATTTAATTTATCTCTTTTGTTGCTGCAACACATAATTATTCAAAACCCTTAGTTAAGTAAATCTAATACCCTATCTAAATACCTTTACCCCTTATGGCTAATCCTAATAACCTAATCAGACCACCAGTATTTAACATAGTGCCTGAATTAGAAGACCCACTAGAACTTAACCGACAGCACATACTCCAACAACAGCATAGACATCATAAGACAAAAAAACACCAACATAACAGAAACACAATGGCTCAACCTGAATCAATATCTGACACCGTTCGTCAGATTCTAGGTGAACAGCTCCCAACTCTTTTACAACAAGTTAAAAATTCTGGCTCCGATTTCACCAATGTCGAAAGCCTTGGTATTTACCCAGAAAACCAACATGACCTATCTGACTTGGACAAAGTCCCAGATATTGTGAAATCCCTGCACGATTTTTCCGGTGACCCAGCCGAGTTTGGTTCATGGAAACAGAGCGTTGATAGAATACTGGAAACTTATGCTCACACCATAGGAACAGCAAAGTATTTTTGTATTTTACACACCATTCGAAGCAAAATTAAAGGTTACGCAGATATTGCGCTCGATTCCTACAATGTTCCTCTAAATTGGAATGCCATCTCCAAGTGCCTGACTTTACATTACGCAGACAAACGAGATCTTGTTACTTTGGAATATCAGATGTCGACAATATTCCAAGGCCCCAACCAAACAGTGGAAGAGTAGCACCAAGTTGGCTATAGACATTTGTCCCTAATACTCAATAAAATAAACTGCATGGAATTAGGCAGAGAATCTGAGTTGGTCATGACTAAGTTGTACAGGGATAAAGCTTTAGATACCTTTATCCGAGGTCTCCGCGGTGACCTTCCCCGCCTGCTGGGCATAAAAGAGCCCACTGACTTACCATCTGCTTTACACTTGTGCTTAAAG
This sequence comes from Zaprionus indianus, assembly GCA_018904595.1. NCBI lineage: Eukaryota > Metazoa > Arthropoda > Insecta > Diptera > Drosophilidae > Zaprionus > Zaprionus indianus. The sequence goes on along the minus strand of JAEIHA010000904.1, from coordinate 995 downwards.
CTAGAAAATCAGGCTTACCGTACCAATCAATCCCAACAAAGTAATTTCAGAAACATAACCCAAGGGCCACTATCGCGCCCACCACCTATACCTAACAATGCGGGATACCAAGCTAGGCCTATGCTACCACCTAGACCTATACCACCGCAACCTGTATCTATGCAAGTAAGATTGCCCAACACTAACTTTGGACACCTATAATACAGACCAGCACCCAATAGTTTTAATAACCAATTCCGACAAATCCCTATAGCACAGGCCCTACCCAGCCAGCCATTTTTTCCACCTCGTCCGATTGCAACAAAACGACAACCACGACCAGAACCAATGAACATAGATAGAAGCATTCACTCAAGACAAATTAATTATATGAACAGACCCCAAATTGATGCCACAGGTAAAAGACCCTCAATACCGATTGTAGACCCTGCTAAAAGACAAAGAACTTTTAACATTCAAACAGAAGCCGACCAACAAACAGAGACAGAACAAGAAGTACCGACAATGACCGATTACGAACAGACATTAGCAGAACAAGAAGAACAGATGGACTTTGAAGAAACACTCAACGAATATACAGAAATTGTTAACAGCAACGATCAAGAACAACAATATGACTTTACCTACCTCAATTTTTTAGAGTAATTGACTCCTCACTACCATACTTCGAGTGTAAGGTGAGGACTGGAGAAATTTTAAAAATATTAGTAGTTACTGGCTCAAATAGAAACTACATCCAGCCACGACATGTCTCAAACCCATTACCAAATAAAATTATATTCAATGCTGTTTCTGTAGGCGGCAATACTAAAATAACACACCATAAAAACGCTTATCTAATGATACCAAAACTCTTGTAAAATTTTTTATATTACCAACACTCAAGACATTTGACGCGATATTAGGTAACGACAGTTTAAAACAATTAGGCGCAGTCATTGACAACAAAATAATGCATTTAAGAAACGGCTCAAAGATATTCATAAAAGAAAAAA
>JAEIHA010000898.1:0-26933 GCA_018904595.1 Zaprionus indianus | reverse complement strand
ACGCACAGGCTACGCACAGGCTACGCACAGGCTACGCACAGGCTACGCACAGGCTACGCACAGGCTACGCACAGGCTACACAGGCTACGCACAGGCTACGCACAGGCTACGCACAGGCTACGCACAGGCTACGCACAGGCTACGCACAGGCTACGCACAGGCTACGCACAGGCTACGCACAGGCTACGCACAGGCTACGCACAGGCTACGCACAGGCTACGCACAGGCTACTGAGGCTACGCACAGGCTACGCACAGGCTACGCACAGGCTACGCACAGGCTACGCACAGGCTACGCACAGGCTACGCACAGGCTACGCACAGGCTACGCACAGGCTAGGCACAGGCTAGGCACAGGCTAGGCACAGGCTAGGCACAGGCTAGGCACAGGCTAGGCACAGGCTAGGCACAGGCTGGGCACAGGCTAGGCACAGGCTAGGCACAGGCTAGGCACAGGCTAGGCACAGGCTAGGCAACAGGGCTAGGCACAGGCTAGGCACAGGCTAGGCACAGGCTAGGCACAGGCTAGGCACAGGCTAGGCACAGGCTAGGCACAGGCTAGGCACAGGCTAGGCACAGGCTAGGCACAGGCTAGGCACAGGCTAGGCACAGGCTAGGCACAGGCTAGGCACAGGCTAGGCACAGGCTAGGCACAGGCTAGGGCACAGGCTAGGCACAGGCTAGGCACAGGCTAGGCACAGGCTAGGCACAGGCTAGGCACAGGCTAGGCACAGGCTAGGCACAGGCTAGGCACAGGCTATACATTGGCTAGGTACAGGCTAGGCACTGGCTAGGTACAGGCTAGTCACAGGCTGGACACAGGCTAGACACAGGCTAGACACAGGCTAGACACAGGCTAGGCACTGGCTAGACACTGGCTAGGCACACGCTATGCACATGCCAGTCTCAGGCAGGGCACAGGCTAGGCACAGGCTAGACACAGGCTAGACACAGGCTAGACACTGGCTAGGCACAGGCTATGCACATGCAAGTCACAGGCAAGGCACAGGCTAGACACAGGCTATGCACATGCCAATCACAGGCAAGGCACAGGGTAGACACAGGCTAGACACTGGCTAGGCACAGGCTAGACACTGGCTTGGCACAGACTAGACACTGGCTAGGCTTAGGCTAGCAACTTGCTAGGCTTAGGATAGACACTTGCTAGGCACAGGCTAGACACTGGCTAGGCACAGGCTAGACACTGGCTAGGCACAGGCTAGACACTGGCTAGGCACAGGCTAGACACTTGCTAGGCACAGGCTATACACTGGCTAGGCACACGGTATAGACTGGCTAGGCACACGCAAGACTCTGGCTAGGCACAGACTAAACACTGGCTAGGCAGTGGCTAGACACAGGCTAGATACTGGCTAGGCACAGGCTAGGCACAGGCTAGGCACAGGCTAGACACTGGCTAGAAACTGGCTAGGCACAGGCTAGATTCTGGCTAGGCACAGTCTAGGCACAGTCTAGTTACAGTCTAGGCACAGTCTAGGCACAGGCTAAGCACAGGCCAGGCACAGGCTAGGCACAGGCTAGGCACAGACTAGGCAGAAGTTAGGCACAGGCTAGGTACATGATAGACACTGGCTAGGCACAGGCTAGACACTGGCGAGGCACGAAACTAGGCACTGGCTAGGCACAGGCTAGACACTGGCTAGGCACGAAAATAGACACTGGCTAGGCACAGGCTAGACACAGGCTAGTCAGAGGCTAGACACAGGCTAGACACAGACTAGACACAGGCTAGACACAGGCTAGACACAGGCTGGACACAGGCTAGACACAGGCTAGAGACAGGCTAGACACAGGCTAGACACAGCCTAGACACAGCCTAGACACAGGCTAGACACAGGCTAGGCACAGGCTAGGCACAGACTAGACACAGGCTAGACACTGGCTGGGCACAGGCTAGACACTGGCTAGGCACAGGCTAGACACTGGCTAGGTACAGTCTAGGCACTGGCTAGGTACAGACTAGGCACTGGCTAGGTACAGACTAGGCCCTGGCTAGGTACAGGCTAGGCACTGGCTAGGTACAGGCTATGCACATTGGCTAGGCACAGGCTAGAAACTGGCTAGGCACAGGCTAGACACAGGCTAGACACTGGCTAGGCAAAGGCTAGGCACTGGCTAGGCACAGGCTAGGCACTGGTTAGTCACAAGATAGGCACTGGCTAGGCACAGGTTAGGCACTGGCTAGGCACAGGCTAGACACAGGCTAGACACAGGCTAGACATTGGCTAGGCAGAGGCTAGGTACAGGCTAGACATTGGCTAGGCAGAGGCTAGGTACAGGCTAGACACTGGCTAGGCACGGGCTAGGCACAGGCTAGACACTGGCTAGGCACAGGCTAGGCACAGGTTAGGCACAGGCTAGGCACAGGCTAGGCACAGGATAGGCACATGCCAGTCACAGGCAAGGCAAAGGCTAGACACTGGCTAGGCACAGGCTAGACTCTGGCTAAGCACAGGCTAGACACTGGCTGGGTACAGGCAAAACACTGGCTAGGCACAGGCTAGACACTGGCTAGACACAGGCTGGACACAGGCTAGACACAGGCTAGACACAGGCTAGACACTGGCTAGACACAGGCTAGACACATGCTAGACACTGGCTAGACACTGGCTAGGCACAGGCTAGACACTGGCTAGGCACAGGCTAGACACAGGCTAGGCACAGGCTAGACATTGGCTAGGCAGAGGCTAGACATTGGCTAGGCAGAGGCTAGGTACAGGCTAGACATTGGCTAGGCAGAGGCTAGGTACAGGCTAGACACTGGCTAGGCACAGGCTAAGCACAGGCTAGACACTGGCTAGGCACAGGCTAGGCACAGGTTAGGCACAGGCTAGGCACAGGCTAGGCACAGGATAGGCACATGCCAGTCACAGGCTAGACACTGGCTAGACACTGGCTAGGCACAGGCTAGACTCTGGCTAAGCACAGGCTAGACACTGGCTGGGTACAGGCAAAACACTGGCTAGGCACAGGCTAGACACTGGCTAGACACAGGCTGGACACAGGCTAGACACAGGCTAGACACAGGCTAGACACTGGCTAGACACAGGCTAGACACATGCTAGACACTGGCTAGGCACAGGCTAGGCACAGGCTAGACACTGGCTAGGCACAGGCTAGACACTGGCTAGGCACAGGCTAGACACTGGCTAGGCACAGGCTAGACACTGGCTAGGCACAGGCTAGACACTGTCTAGGCACAGGCTAGACACTGGCTAGGCACAGGCTAGACACTGGCTAGGCACAGGCTAGACATTGGCTAGGCACAGGCTAGACATTGGCTAGGCACAGGCTAGACACTGGCTAGGCACAGGCTAGACACTGCTAGGTACAGGCTAGGCACTGCTAGGTACAGGCTAGGCACTGGCTAGGTACAGGCTAGGCACTGGCTAGGCACTGGCTGGGTACAGGCTAAGCACAGGCTAGGCAGAGGCTAGGCACATGCAAGACACAGGCTGGGCACATGCAAGACACAGGCTAGACAAAGGCTAGACACAGGCTAGACAGAGGCTAGACACAGGCTAGCCACATGCTAGACACAGGCTAGACACAGGCTAGACACAGGCTAGACACAGGCTAGACACAGGATAGACACAGGCTAGACACAGGCTAGACACAGGCTAGGCACAGGCTAGACACAGGCTAGGCACAGGCTAGGCAAAGGCTAGGCACAAGCTAGGTACAGGTTAGGCACAGGCTACACACAGGCTAGACACAGTCAAGACACAGACTAGAAAAGGCTAGACAGAGGCTATACACTGGCTAGGCACAGACTAGACTCTGGCTATGCACAGGCTAGAGAAAGGCTAGACACTGGCTAGGCACTGGCTAGACACTGGCTAGGCACAGGCTAGGCAATGGCTAGACACTGGCTAGGCACAGGCTAGGCACTGGCTAGACACTGTCTAGACACAGGCTAGACACAGGCTAGACACAGGCTAGACACAGGCTAGAAACAGGCTAGACCAAGGCTAGACACAGGCTAGACACAGGCTAGACACAGGCTAGAAACAGGCTAGACACAGGCTAGACACAGGCTAGACACAGGCTAGACACAGGCTAGACACAGGCTAGACACAGGCTAGACACAGGCTAGACACAGGCTAGACACAGGCTAGACACGGGCTAGACACAGGCTAGACACAGGCTAGACACTGGCTAGGCACAGACTAGACACAGGCTAGACACAGGCTAGACACAGTCAAGACACAGACTAGAAAAAGGCTAGACAGAGGCTAGACACAGGCTAGACACAGGCTAGACACATGCTAGACACAGGCTAGACACAGGCTAGACACAGGCTAGACACAGGCTAGACACATGCTTGGCACAGGCTAGGCACAGGCTAGGCACAGGCTAGACACAGGCTAGGCACAGGCTAGGCACAGGCTAGGCACAAGCTCGGCACAGGTTAGGCACAGGCTACACACAGGCTAGACACAGTCAAGACACAGACTAGAAAAAGGCTAGACAGAGGCTATACACTGGCTAGGCACAGACTAGACTCTGGCTATGCACAGGCTAGACAAAGGCTAGACACTGGCTAGGCACAGGCTAGGCACTGGCTAGACACTGGCTAGGCACTGGCTCGACACTGGCTAGGCACAGGCTAGACACAGGCTAGAAACAGTCTAGACCAAGGCTAGACACAGGCTAGACACAGGCTAGACACAGGCTAGACACAGGCTAGACACAGGCTAGACACAGGCTAGACACAGGCTAGACACAGGCTAGACACAGGCTAGACACAGGCTAGACACAGGCTAGACACACAGGCTAGACACAGGCTAGACACAGGCTAGACACAGGCTGAGACACAGGCTAGACACAGGCTAGACACAGGCTAGACACAGGCTAGACACAGGCTAGACACAGGCTAGACACAGGCTGACACAGGCTAGACACAGGCTAGACACAGGCTAGACACAGGCTAGACACAGGCTAGACACAGGCTAGATACAGGCTAGACACAGGCTAGTCACAGGCTAGACACAGGCTAGGCACAAGCTCGGCACAGGTTATGCACAGGCTACACACAGGCTAGACACAGTCAGACACAGACTAGAAAAAGGCTAGACAGAGGCTATACACTGGCTAGGCACAGACTAGACTCTGGCTATGCACAGGCTAGACAAAGGCTAGACACTGGCTAGGCACAGGCTAGGCACTGGCTAGACACTGGCTAGGCACTGGCTAGGCACTGGCTAGTCACTGGCTAGGCACAGGCTAGGCACTGGCTAGACACTGGCTAGGCACAGGCTAGAAACTGGCTAGGCACAGGCTAGGCACTGGCTAGACACTGGCTAGACACAGGCTAGACACAGGCTAGACACAGGCTAGACACAGGCTAGAAACAGGCTAGACCAAGGCTAGACACAGGCTGGACACAGGCTAGACACAGGCTAAACACAGGCTAGACACAGGCTAGACACAGGCTAGACACAGGCTAGACACAGGCTAGACACAGGCTAGACACAGGCTAGAAACAGGCTAGAAACAGGCTAGACACAGGCTAGACACAGGCTAGACACAGGCTAGACACAGGCTAGACACAGGCTAGACACAGGCTAGACACAGGCTAGACACAGGCTAGACACAGGCTAGACACAGGCTAGGCACAGGCAAGGCACAGGCTAGACACATGTTAGACACAGGCTAGACACAGGCTAGACACAGGCTAGACACAGGCTAGCCACAGGCAGGACACAGGCTAGACACAGGCCAGACACAGGCTAGACACAGGCTAGACACAGGCTAGGCACAGGCAAGGCACAGGCTAGACACATGTTAGACACAGGCTAGACACAGGCTAGACACAGGCTAGACACAGGCTAGACACTGGCTAGACACAGGCTAGACACAGGCTAGGCACAGTCTAGGCACAGACTAGATACAGGCTAGGCACAGGCTAGGCACTGGCTAGGTACAGGCTAGGAACAGGCTAGGCAGAGGCTAGGCAGAGGCTAGGCACAGGCTAGACACATGCTAGACACAGGCTGGACACAGGCTAGACACAGACTTGACACAGGCTAGGCACAGGTTGGGCACGGGCTAGGCACAGGCTAGCCACAAGCTAGGCACAGGCTAGGCACAGGCTAGGCACAGGCTATGCACAAGCTGGCCACAAGCTAGGCACAGGCTAGGCACAGGCCAGGCATAGGCTAGGCACAGGCTAGGCACAGACTAGACACAGGCTAGACACAGGCTAGACACAGGCTAGGCACAGGCTAGACACTGGCTACGTACAGGCAAGGCACTGGCTAGGTACAGTCTAGGCACTGGCTAGGTACAGGCTTGGCACTGGCTAGAGACAGGCTAGGCACTGGCTAGAGTCAGGCTAGGCACTGGCTATGCACTGGCTCAACACTGGCTAGGCACAGGCTATGCACATGCCAGTCACAGGCAAGGCAACGGCTAGACACTGGCTAGGCACAGGCTAGACACTGGCTTGGCACAGACTAGACACTGGCTAAGCACAGACTAGACTCTGGCTAAGCACAGGCTAGACACTGGCTGGGTACAGGCAAGACACTGGCTAGGCACAGGCTAGACACTGGCTAGACACAGGCTAGACACAGGCTAGAAACAGGCTAGACACAGGCTAGACACAGGCTAGACACAGGGGAGACACAGGCTAGACACAGGCTAGACACATGCTAGAAACAGGCTAGGCACAGGTTAGACAATGGCTAGGCACAGGCTAGACACTGGCTAGGCACAGGCTAGACACTGTCTAGGCACAGGCTAGACACTGGCTAGACACAGGCTAGACACTGGCTAGACACAGGCTAGACACTGGCTAGGCACAGGCTAGACACTGCTAGGTACAGGCTAGGCACTGGCTAGGTACAGGCTAGGCACTGGCTAGGTACAGGCTAGGCACTGGCTAGGCACTGGCTGGGTACAGGCTAGGCACAGGCTAGGCAGAGGCTAGGCACATGCAAACCACAGGCTAGACAAAGGCTAGACACAGGCTAGACACAGGCTAGACACAGGCTAGACAGAGGCTAGACACAGGCTAGACACAGGCTAGACACAGGCTAGACACAGGCTAGACACAGGCTGAACACAGGCTAGACACAGGCTAGACACAGGCTAGACACAGGCTAGACACAGGCTAGACACAGGCTAGACACAGGCTAGACACAGGCTAGACACAGGCTAGACACAGGCTAGACACAGGCTAGACACAGGCTAGACACAGGCTAGACACAGGCTAGACACAGGCTAGACACAGGCTAGACACAGGCTAGACACAGGCTAGACACAGGCTAGACACAGGCTAGACACAGGCTAGACACAGGCTAGACACAGGCTAGACACAGGCTAGACACAGGCTAGGCACAAGCTCGGCACAGGTTATGCACAGGCTACACACAGGCTAGACACAGTCAGACACAGACTAGAAAAAGGCTAGACAGAGGCTATACACTGGCTAGGCACAGACTAGACTCTGGCTATGCACAGGCTAGACAAAGGCTAGACACTGGCTAGGCACAGGCTAGGCACTGGCTAGACACTGGCTAGGCACTGGCTAGACACTGGCTAGGCACAGGCTAGGCACTGGCTAGACACTGGCTAGACACTGGCTAGGCACAGGCTAGACACTGGCTAGGCACAGGCTAGGCACTGGCTAGACACTGGCTAGACACAGGCTAGACACAGGCTAGACACAGGCTAGGCACAGGCTAGACACTGCTAGGTACAGGCTAGGCACTGCTAGGTACAGGCTAGGCACTGGCTAGGTACAGGCTAGGCACTGGCTAGGCACTGGCTGGGTACAGGCTAAGCACAGGCTAGGCAGAGGCTAGGCACATGCAAGACACAGGCTGGGCACATGCAAGACACAGGCTAGACAAAGGCTAGACACAGGCTAGACAGAGGCTAGACACAGGCTAGCCACATGCTAGACACAGGCTAGACACAGGGTAGACACAGGCTAGACACAGGCTAGACACAGGCTAGACACAGGCTAGACACAGGCTAGGCACAGGCTAGACACAGGCTAGGCACAGGCTAGACACAGGCTAGGCACAGGCTAGGCAAAGGCTAGGCACAAGCTAGGTACAGGTTAGGCACAGGCTACACACAGGCTAGACACAGTCAAGACACAGACTAGAAAAAGGCTAGACAGAGGCTATACACTGGCTAGGCACAGACTAGACTCTGGCTATGCACAGGCTAGAGAAAGGCTAGACACTGGCTAGGCACTGGCTAGACACTGGCTAGGCACAGGCTAGGCAATGGCTAGACACTGGCTAGGCACAGGCTAGACACAGGCTAGACACAGGCTAGACACAGGCTAGACACAGGCTAGACACAGGGCTAGACACAGGCTAGACACAGGCTAGACACAGGCTAGACACAGGCTAGACACAGGCTAGACACAGGCTAGACACAGGCTAGACACAGGCTAGACACAGGCTAGACACAGGCTAGACACAGGCTAGAGACACAGGCTAGACACAGGCTAGACACAGGCTAGACACAGGCTAGACACAGGCTAGACACAGGCTAGACACAGGCTAGACACAGGCTAGATACAGGCTAGACACAGGCTAGTCACAGGCTAGACACAGGCTAGGCACAAGCTCGGCACAGGTTATGCACAGGCTACACACAGGCTAGACACAGTCAGACACAGACTAGAAAAAGGCTAGACAGAGGCTATACACTGGCTAGGCACAGACTAGACTCTGGCTATGCACAGGCTAGACAAAGGCTAGACACTGGCTAGGCTCAGGCTAGGCACTGGCTAGACACTGGCTAGGCACTGGCTAGGCACTGGCTAGACACTGGCTAGGCACTGGCTAGACACTGGCTAGACACTGGCTAGGCACAGGCTAGAAACTGGCTAGGCACAGGCTAGGCACTGGCTAGGCACAGGCTAGGCACTGGCTAGACACTGGCTAGACACAGGCTAGACACAGGCTAGACACAGGCTAGACACAGGCTAGAAACAGGCTAGACCAAGGCTAGACACAGGCTGGACACAGGCTAGACACAGGCTAAACACAGGCTAGACACAGGCTAGACACAGGCTAGACACAGGCTAGACACAGGCTAGACACAGGCTAGACACAGGCTAGACACAGGCTAGAAACAGGCTAGACACAGGCTAGACACAGGCTAGACACAGGCTAGACACAGGCTAGACACAGGCTAGACACAGGCTAGACACAGGCTAGACACAGGCTAGACACAGGCTAGACACAGGCTAGACACAGGCTAGACACAGGCTAGACACAGGCTAGACACAGGCTAGACACAGGCTAGGCACAGGCAAGGCACAGGCTAGACACATGTTAGACACAGGCTAGACACAGGCTAGACACAGGCTAGACACAGGCTAGACACAGGCTAGACACAGGCTAGACACAGGCTAGACACAGGCTAGACACAGGCTAGACACAGGCTAGGCACAGTCTAGGCACAGACTAGATACAGGCTAGGCACAGGCTAGGCACTGGCTAGGTACAGGCTAGGAACAGGCTAGGCAGAGGCTAGGCAGAGGCTAGGCACAGGCTAGACACATGCTAGACACAGGCTGGACACAGGCTAGACACAGACTTGACACAGGCTAGGCACAGGTTGGGCACGGGCTAGGCACAGGCTAGCCACAAGCTAGGCACAGGCTAGGCACAGGCTAGGCACAGGCTATGCACAAGCTGGCCACAAGCTAGGCACAGGCTAGGCACAGGCCAGGCACAGGCTAGGCACAGGCTAGGCACAGACTAGACACAGGCTAGACTTTGGCTGGGCACAGACTAGGCACAGGCTAGACACTGGCTACGTACAGGCAAGGCACTGGCTAGGTACAGTCTAGGCACTGGCTAGGTACAGGCTTGGCACTGGCTAGAGACAGGCTAGGCACTGGCTAGAGTCAGGCTAGGCACTGGCTAGAGTCAGGCTAGGCACTGGCTATGCACTGGCTCAACACTGGCTAGGCACAGGCTATGCACATGCCAGTCACAGGCAAGGCAACGGCTAGACACTGGCTAGGCACAGGCTAGACACTGGCTTGGCACAGACTAGACACTGGCTAAGCACAGACTAGACTCTGGCTAAGCACAGGCTAGACACTGGCTGGGTACAGGCAAGACACTGGCTAGGCACAGGCTAGACACTGGCTAGACACAGGCTAGACACAGGCTAGAAACAGGCTAGACACAGGCTAGACACAGGGGAGACACAGGCTAGACACAGGCTAGACACATGCTAGAAACAGGCTAGGCACAGGTTAGACAATGGCTAGGCACAGGCTAGACACTGGCTAGGCACAGGCTAGACACTGTCTAGGCACAGGCTAGACACTGGCTAGACACAGGCTAGACACTGGCTAGACACAGGCTAGACACTGGCTAGGCACAGGCTAGACACTGCTAGGTACAGGCTAGGCACTGGCTAGGTACAGGCTAGGCACTGGCTAGGTACAGGCTAGGCACTGGCTAGGCACTGGCTGGGTACAGGCTAGGCACAGGCTAGGCAGAGGCTAGGCACATGCAAACCACAGGCTAGACAAAGGCTAGACACAGGCTAGAACACAGGCTAGAAGACACAGGCTAGACACAGGCTAGACACAGGCTAGACACAGGCTAGACACAGGCTAGACACAGGCTAGACACAGGCTAGACACAGGCTAGACACAGGCTAGACACAGGCTAGACACAGGCTAGACAGGCTAGACACAGGCTAGACACAGGCTAGACACAGGCTAGACACAGGCTAGACACAGGCTAGACACAGGCTAGACACAGGCTAGACACAGGCTAGACACAGGCTAGACACAGGCTAGACACAGGCTAGACACAGGCTAGACACAGGCTAGACACAGGCTAGACACAGGCTAGACACAGGCTAGACACAGGCTAGACACAGGCTAGACACAGGCTAGACACAGGCTAGACACAGGCTAGACACAGGCTAGACACAGGCTAGACACAGGCTAGACACAGGCTAGACACAGGCTAGACACAGGCTAGACACAGGCTAGACACAGGCTAGACACAGGCTAGACACAGGCTAGACACAGGCTAGACACAGGCTAGACACAGGCTAGACACAGGCTAGACACAGGCTAGACACAGGCTAGACACAGGCTAGACACAGGCTAGACACAGGCTAGACACAGGCTAGGCACAAGCTCGGCACAGGTTATGCACAGGCTACACACAGGCTAGACACAGTCAGACACAGACTAGAAAACGGCTAGACAGAGGCTATACACTGGCTAGGCACAGACTAGACTCTGGCTATGCACAGGCTAGACAAAGGCTAGACACTGGCTAGGCACAGGCTAGGCACTGGCTAGACACTGGCTAGGCACTGGCTAGACACTGGCTAGGCACAGGCTAGGCACTGGCTAGACACTGGCTAGACACTGGCTAGGCACAGGCTAGACACTGGCTAGGCACAGGCTAGGCACTGGCTAGACACGGGCTAGACACAGGCTAGACACAGGCTAGACACAGGCTAGACACAGGCTAGACACAGGCTAGACACAGGCTAGACACAGGCTAGACACAGGCTAGACACAGGCTAGACACAGGCTAGACACAGGCTAGACACAGGCTAGACACAGGCTAGACACAGGCTAGACACAGGCTAGACACAGGCTAGACACAGGCTAGACACAGGCTAGGCACAGGCAAGGCACAGGCTAGACACATGTTAGACACAGGCTAGACACAGGCTAGACACAGGCTAGACACAGGCTAGACACAGGCTAGACACAGGCTAGCCACAGGCTAGACACAGGCTAGACACAGGCCAGACACAGGCTAGACACAGGCTAGGCACAGGCAAGGCACAGGCTAGACACATGTTAGACACAGGCTAGACACAGGCTAGACACAGGCTAGAACCAGGCTAGACACTGGCTAGACACAGGCTAGACACAGGCTAGGCACAGTCTAGGCACAGACTAGATACAGGCTAGGCACAGGCTAGGCACTGGCTAGGTACAGGCTAGGAACAGGCTAGGCAGAGGCTAGGCAGAGGCTAGGCACAGGCTAGACACATGCTAGACACAGGCTGGACACAGGCTAGACACAGACTTGACACAGGCTAGGCACAGGTTGGGCACGGGCTAGGCACAGGCTAGCCACAAGCTAGGCACAGGCTAGGCACAGGCTAGGCACAGGCTATGCACAAGCTGGCCACAAGCTAGGCACAGGCTAGGCACAGGCCAGGCACAGGCTAGGCACAGGCTAGGCACAGACTAGGCACAGGCTAGACACTGGCTACGTACAGGCAAGGCACTGGCTAGGTACAGTCTAGGCACTGGCTAGGTACAGGCTTGGCACTGGCTAGAGACAGGCTAGGCACTGGCTAGAGTCAGGCTAGGCACTGGCTATGCACTGGCTCAACACTGGCTAGGCACAGGCTATGCACATGCCAGTCACAGGCAAGGCAACGGCTAGACACTGGCTAGGCACAGGCTAGACACTGGCTTGGCACAGACTAGACACTGGCTAAGCACAGACTAGACTCTGGCTAAGCACAGGCTAGACACTGGCTGGGTACAGGCAAGACACTGGCTAGGCACAGGCTAGACACTGGCTAGACACAGGCTAGGCACAGGCTAGAAACAGGCTAGACACAGGCTAGACACAGGCTAGACACAGGGGAGACACAGGCTAGACACAGGCTAGAAACATGCTAGAAACAGGCTAGGCACAGGCTAGACAATGGCTAGGCACAGGCTAGACACTGGCTAGGCACAGGCTAGACACTGTCTAGGCACAGGCTAGACACTGGCTAGACACAGTCTAGACACTGGCTAGACACAGGCTAGACACTGGCTAGGCACAGGCTAGACACTGCTAGGTACAGGCTAGGCACTGGCTAGGTACAGGCAAGGCACTGGCTAGGTACAGGCTAGGCACTGGCTAGGCACTGGCTGGGTACAGGCTAGGCACAGGCTAGGCAGAGGCTAGGCACATGCAAACCACAGGCTAGACAAAGGCTAGACACAGGCTAGACACAGGCTAGACACAGGCTAGACACAGGCTAGACACAGGCTAGACATAGGCTAGACACAGGCTAGACACAGACTAGACACAGGCTAGACACAGGCTAGACACAGGCTAGACACAGGCTAGACACAGGCTAGACACAGGCTAGACACAGGCTAGACACAGGCTGACAAGGCTAGACACAGGCTAGACACAGGCTAGACACAGGCTAGACACAGGCTAGACACAGGCTGAGCACAGGCTAGGCTAGACACAGGCTAGACACAGGCTAGACACAGGCTAGACACAGGCTAGACACAGGCTAGACACAGGCTAGACACAGGCTAGACACAGGCTAGACACAGGCTAGACACAGGCTAGACACAGGCTAGACACAGGCTAGACAGAGGCTATACACTGGCTAGGCACAGGCTAGACACAGGCTAGACACAGGCTAGACACAGGCTAGACACAGGCCAGACACAGGCTAGACACAGGCTAGACACAGGCAAGACACAGGCTAGACACAGGCTAGACACATGCTAGACACAGGCTAGACACAGGCTAGACACAGGCTAGACACAGGATAGAAACAGGCTAGAAACAGGCTAGAAACAGGCTAGACACAGGCTAGACACAGGCTAGACACAGGCTAGACACAGGCTAGACACAGGCTAGACACAGCCTGACACAGGCTAGGCACAGGCTAGGCACAGGCTAGGCACAGGCTAGTCACAGGCTAAACACTGGCTGGGCACAGGCTAGACAATGGCTAGACAAAGGCTAGACACAGGCTAGACACAGGCTAGACACAGGCTTGACACAGGCTAGACACAGGCTAGACACAGGCTAGACACAGGCTAGACACAGGCTATCCACAGGCTAGCACAGGCTAGACACAGGCTAGACACAGGCTAGACACATGCCAGTCTCAGGCAAGGCACAAGCTAGACACAGGCTATACACTGGCTAGGCACAGGCTAGGCACAGGCTAGGCACAGGCTAGGCACAGGCTAGGCACATGCAAGGCACAGGCTAGTCACAGGCTAGACACAGGCTAAACACTGGCTGGGCACAGGCTAGACAATGGCTAGACACAGGCTAGACACAGGCTAGACACAGGATAGACACAGGCTAGACACAGGCTAGACACATGCCAGTCTCAGGCAAGGCACAGGCTAGACACAGGCTAGACACTGGCTAGGCACAGGCTATGCACATGCCAGTGACAGGCAAGGCACAGGCTAGACACAGGTTAGACACTGGCTAGGCACAGGCTAGACACTGGCTAGGCACAGGCTAGACACAGGCTAGACACAGGCTAGACACAGGCTAGACACAGGCTAGACACAGGCTAGACACAGGCTAGGCACAGGCTAGACAGGCACAGGCTAGACACTGGCTAGGCACAGGCTAGACACAGGCTAGGCACAGGCCAGTCACAGGCTAGACACAGGCTAGACACAGGCTAGACACAGGCTAGACACAGGCTAGACACTGGCTAGACACAGGCTAGACACAGGCTAGACACAGGCTAGACACAGTCTAGACACAGGCTAGACAACAGGCTAGACAGAGGCTATACACAGGCTAGACACAGGCTAGACACAGGCTATGCACGGCTAGACAAAGGCTAGACACTGGCTAGACACAGGCTAGACACTGGCTAGACACTGGCTAGGCACTGGCTAGACACTGGCTAGACACAGGCTAGACACTGGCTAGACACAGGCTAGACACAGGCTGAGACACAGGCTAGACACTGGCTAGGCACAGGCTAGACACAGGCTAGACACAGGGCTAGACACAGGCTAGACACAGGCTAGACACAGGCTAGAAACAGGCTAGACACAGGCTAGACACAGGCTAGACACAGGCTAGACACAGGCTAGACACAGGCTAGACACAGGCTAGACACAGGCTAGACACAGACTAGACTAGACACAGGCTAGACACAGGCTAGACACAGGCTAGACACAGGCTAGACACAGGCTAGACACAGGCTAGACACAGGCTAAGACACAGGCTAGACACAGGCTAGACACAGGCTAGACACAGGCTAGACACAGGCTAGACACAGGCTAGGCACAGGCTAGGCACAGGCTAGCACACAGGCTAGACACAGGCTAGACACAGGCTAGACACAGGCTAGACACAGGGCTAGACACAGGCTAGACACAGGCTAGACACAGGCTAGACACAGGCTAGACACAGGCTAGCAGACAGGCTAGACACAGGCTAGACACAGGCTAGACACAGGCTAGACACAGGCTAGACACAGGCTAGACACAGGCTAGACACAGGCTAGACACAGGCTAGACACAGGCTAGGCACAGGCTAGGCACAGGCTAGGCACATGCTAGGCACAGGCTAGGCTAGTCAGGCTAGACACAGGCTAAACACTGGCTGGGCACAGGCTAGACAATGGCTAGACACAGGCTAGACACAGGCTAGACACAGGCTAGACACAGGCTAGACACAGGCTAGACACATGCCAGTCTCAGGCAAGGCACAGGCTAGACACAGGCTAGACACTGGCTAGGCACAGGCTATGCACATGCCAGTGACAGGCAAGGCACAGGCTAGACACAGGCTAGACACAGGCTAGACACATGCCAGACACAGGCTAGACACAGGCTAGACACAGGCTAGACACAGGCTAGACACAGGCTAGACACAGGCTAGTCACAGGCTAGACACTGGCTTGGCACAGACTAGACACAGGCTAGACACAGGCTAGACACAGGCTAGACACAGGCTAGACACATGCCAGACACAGGCTAGACACAGGCTAGACACAGGCTAGACACAGGCTAGACACAGGCTAGACACAGGCTAGTCACAGGCTAGACACAGGCTATACACTGGCTAGGCACAGGCTAGACTCTTGCTATGCACAGGCTAGACAAAGGCTAGACACTGGCTAGGCACAGGCTAGACACAGGCTAGACACAGGCTAGACACATGCTAGACACAGGCTAGACACTGGCTAGACACAGGCTAGACACAGGCTAGACACAGGCTAGACACATGCTAGCACAGGCTAGACACAGGCTAGACACAGGCTAGACACAGGCTAGACACAGCTAGACACAGGCTATACACTGGCTAGGCACAGGCTAGGCACAGGCTAGGCACAGGCTAGGCACATGCTAGGCACAGGCTAGTCACACGCTAGACACAGGCTAAACACTGGCTGGGCACAGGCTAGACAATGGCTAGACACAGGCTAGACACAGGCTAGACAGAGGCTATACACTGGCTAGGCACAGGCTAGACACAGGCTAGACACAGGCTAGACACAGGCTAGACACAGGCCAGACACAGGCTAGACACAGGCTAGACACAGGCAAGACACAGGCTAGACACAGGCTAGACACATGCTAGCACAGGCTAGACACAGGCTAGACACAGGCTAGACACAGGCTAGAAACAGGCTAGAAACAGGCTAGAAACAGGCTAGACACAGGCTAGACACAGGCTAGACACAGGCTAGACACAGGCTAAGGCACAGGCTAGACACAGCCTGACACAGGCTAGGCACAGGCTAGGCACAGGCTAGGCACAGGCTAGTCTGGGCTAAACACTGGCTGGGCACAGGCTAGACAATGGCTAGACACAGGCTAGACACAGGCTAGACACAGGCTAGACACAGGCTAGACACAGGCTAGACACAGGCTGACACAGGCTAGACACAGGCTAGACACAGGCTAGACACAGGCTAGCCACAGGCTAGCACAGGCTAGACACAGGCTAGACACAGGCTAGACACATGCCAGTCTCAGGCAAGGCACAAGCTAGACACAGGCTATACACTGGCTAGGCACAGGCTAGGCACAGGCTAGGCACAGGCTAGGCACAGGCTAGGCACAGGCTAGGCACATGCAAGGCACAGGCTAGTCACAGGCTAGACACAGGCTAAACACTGGCTGGGCACAGGCTAGACAATGGCTAGACACAGGCTAGACACAGGCTAGACACAGGCTAGACACAGGCTAGACACAGGCTAGACACATGCCAGTCTCAGGCAAGGCACAGGCTAGACACAGGCTAGACACTGGCTAGGCACAGGCTATGCACATGCCAGTGACAGGCAAGGCACAGGCTAGACACAGGCTAGACACTGGCTAGGCACAGGCTAGACACTGGCTTGGCACAGACTAGACACAGGCTAGACACAGGCTAGACACAGGCTAGACACAGGCTAGACACATGCTAGACACAGGCTAGACACAGGCTAGACACAGGCTAGACACAGGCTAGACACAGGCTAGACACAGGCTAGTCTGAGGCTAGACACAGGCTAGACACTGGCTAGGCACAGGCTAGACTCTTGCTATGCACAGGCTAGACAAAGGCTAGACACAGGCTAGACACAGGCTAGACACAGGCTAGACACAGGCTAGACACAGGCTAGACACAGGCTAGACACAGGCTAGACACAGGCTAGACACAGGCTAGACACATGCTAGCACAGGCTAGACACAGGCTAGACACAGGCTAGACACAGGCTAGACACAGGCTAGACACAGGCTAGACACAGGCTAGACACAGGCTAGAAACAGGCTAGAAACAGGCTAGACACAGGCTAGACACAGGCTAGACACAGGCTAGACACAGGCTAGACACAGGCTAGACACAGGCTAGACACAGGCTAGACACAGGCTAGACACAGGCTAGACACAGGCTAGACACAGGCTAGACACAGCCTGACACAGGCTAGGCACAGGCTAGGCACAGGCTAGGCACAGGCTAGTCTGGGCTAAACACTGGCTGGGCACAGGCTAGACAATGGCTAGACAAAGGCTAGACACAGGCTAGACACAGGCTAGACACAGGCTAGACACAGGCTAGACACAGGCTAGACACAGGATAGACACAGGCTATCCACAGGCTAGCACAGGCTAGACACAGGCTAGACACAGGCTAGACACAGGCTAGACACATGCCAGTCTCAGGCAAGGCACAAGCTAGACACAGGCTATACACTGGCTAGGCACAGGCTAGGCACAGGCTAGGCACAGGCTAGGCACATGCTAGGCACAGGCTAGTCACACGAAAAGGCTAAACACTGGCTGGGCACAGGCTAGACAATGGCTAGACACAGGCTAGACACAGGCTAGACACAGGCTAGACATGGGCTAGACACAGGCTAGACACAGGCTAGACACAGGCTAGACACAGGCTAGACACAGGCTAGACACAGGCTAGACACAGGCTAGACACATGCCAGTCTCAGGCAAGGCACAGGCTAGACACAGGCTAGACACTGGCTAGGCACAGGCTATGCACATGCCAGTGACAGGCAAGGCACAGGCTAGACACAGGTTAGACACTGGCTAGGAACAGGCTAGACACTGGCTTGGCACAGACTAGACACAGGCTAGAAACAGGCTAGACACAGGCTAGACACAGGCTAGACACAGGCTAGACACATGCTAGACACAGGCTAGACACAGGCTAGACACAGGCTAGACACAGGCTAGACACAGGCTAGACACAGGCTAGACACAGGCTAGACACAGGCTATACACTGGCTAGGCACAGGCTAGACTCTTGCTATGCACAGGCTAGACAAAGGCTAGACACTGGCTAGGCACAGGCTAGGCACTGGCTAGACACTGGCTAGGCACACAGCTATGCACATGCCAGTCTCAGGCAAGGCACAGGCTAGACACAGGCTAGACACAGGGCTAGACACAGGCTAGACACAGGCTAGACACAGGCTAGACACAGGCTAGACACAGGCTAGACACAGGCTAGACACAGGCTAGACACAGGCTAGACACAGGCTAGACACAGGCTAAACACAGGCTAGACACAGGCTAGACAGATGCTAGACACAGGCTAGACACAGGCTAGACACAGGCTAGACACAGGCTAGACACAGGCTAGACACTGGCTAAACACAGGCTAGGCACAGGCTAGGCACAGGCTAGGTACAAGCTAGGCACAGGTTAGGCACAGGCTAGACACAGGCTAGATACAGTCAAGACACAGATTAGAAAAAGGCTAGACAGAGGCTATACACTGGCTAGGCACAGGGTAGACTCTGGCTATGCCTAGGCTATGCATATGCCAGTCTCAGGCAAGGCACAGGCTAGGCACAGGCTAGACACTGGCTAGACACAGGCTAGACACAGGCTAGACACAGGCTAGACACAGGCTATCCACAGGCTAGACACAGGCTAGACACAGGCTAGACACAGGCTAGACACAGGCTAGACACAGGCTAGACACAGTCTAGACACATGCTAGACACAGACTAGACACTGGCTAGACACAGGCTAGGCACAGGCTAGACACAGGCTAGATACAGGCTAGACACAGGCTAGCACAGGCTAGACACAGGCTAGACACAGGCTATACACAGGCTAGGCACAGGCAAGGCACAGGCTAGTCACAGGCTAGACACAGGCTAAACAATGGCTTGGCACAGGCTAGACAATGGCTAGACAAAGGCTAGACACAGGCTAGACACAGGCTAGACACAGGCTAGACACAGGCTAGCACAGGCTAGACACAGGATAGCACGGGCTAGACACAGGCTAGACACATGCCAGTCTCAGGCAAGGCACAAGCTAGACACAGGCTAGACACTGGCTAGGCACAGGCTAGGCACAGGCTAGGCACAGGCTAGGCACAGGCTAGACACAGGCTAAACACTGGCTGGGCACAGGCTAGACAATGGCTAGACACAGGCTAGACACAGGCTAGACACAGGCTATCCACAGGCCAGACACAGGCTAGACACAGGCTAGACACAGGCAAGACACAGGGTAGACACAGGCTAGACACAGGCTAGACACAGGCTAGACACAGGCTAGACACAGGCTAGACACAGGCTAGACATAGGCTAGACACAGGCTAGACACAGGCTAAACACAGGCTAGACACAGGCTAGACAGATGATAGACACAGGCTAGACACAGGCTAGACACAGGCTAGACACAGGCTAGACACAGGCTAGACACAGGCTAGACACAGGCTAGACATAGGCTAGACACAGGCTAGACACAGGCTAAACACAGGCTAGACACAGGCTAGACAGATGATAGACACAGGCTAGACACAGGCTAGACACAGGCTAGACACAGGCTAGACACAGGCTAGACACAGGCTAGACACAGGCTAGACACAGCCTGACACAGGCTAGGCACAGGCTAGGCACAGGCTATACACTGGCTAGGCACAGGCTAGGCACAGGCTAGGCACATGCTAGGCACAGGCTAGTCACAGGCTAGACACACGCTAAACACTGGCTGGGCACAGGCTAGACAATGGCTAGACACAGGCTAGACACAGGCTATGCACATGCCAGTGACAGGCAAGGCACAGGCTAGACACAGGCTAGACACTGGCTAGGCACAGGCTATGCACATGCCAGTGACAGGCAAGGCACAGGCTAGACACTGGCTAGGCACAGGCTAGACACTGGCTTGGCACAGACTAGACACAGGCTAGACACAGGCTAGACACAGGCTAGACACAGGCTAGACACATGCTAGACACAGGCTAGACACAGGCTAGACACAGGCTAGACACAGGCTAGACACAGGCTAGACACAGGCTAGACACAGGCTAGACACAGGCTAGACACAGGCTAGACACAGGCTAGACACAGGCTAGACACAGGCTAGACACAGGCTAGACACAGGCTAGACACAGGCTAGACACAGGCTAGACACAGGCTAGAAACAGGCTAGATACAGGCTAGACACAGGCTAGACACAGTCTAGACACAGGCTAGACACAGGCTAGACACAGGCTATACACTGGCTAGGCACAGGCTAGACTCTTGCTATGCACAGGCTAGACAAAGGCTAGACACTGGCTAGGCACAGGCTAGGCAGTGGCTAGACACTGGCTAGGCACACGCTATGCACATGCCAGTCTCAGGCAAGGCACAGGCTAGACACAGGCTAGACACAGGCTAGACACATGCTAGACACAGGCTAGACACAGGCTAGACACAGGGTAGACACAGGCTAGACAAAGGCTAGACACAGGCTAGACACAGGCTAGACACAGGCTAGACACAGGCTAGACACAGGCTAGACACAGGCTAGACACAGGCTAGACACAGGCTAGACACAGGCTAGACACAGGCTAGACACAGGCTAAACACAGGCTAGACACAGGCTAGACAGATGCTAGACACATGCTAGACACAGGCTAGACACAGGCTAGACACAGGCTAGACACGGGCTAGACACAGGCTAAACACAGGCTAGGCACAGGCTAGGTACAAGCTAGGCACAGGTTAGGCACAGGCTAGACACAGGCTAGATACAGTCAAGACACAGATTAGAAAAAGGCTAGACAGAGGCTATACACTGGCTAGGCACAGGGTAGACTCTGGCTATGCCTAGGCTATGCATATGCCAGTCTCAGGCAAGGCACAGGCTAGGCACAGGCTAGACACTGGCTAGGCACAGGCTATGAACATGCCAGTGACAGGCCAGGCACAGGCTAGACACAGGCTAGACACTGGCTAGGCACAGGCTAGACACTGGCTAGGTACAGGCTAGGCACTGGCTGGGTACAGGCTAGGCACAGGCTAGGCAGAGGCTAGGCACATGCAAACCACAGGCTAAACAAACGCTAGACACAGGCTAGACACAGGCTGGACACAGGCTAGACACAGGCTAGACACAGGCTAGACACAGGCCAGATACAGGCTAGACACAGGCTAGACACAGGCTAGACACAGGCTAGACACAGGCTAGACACAGGCTAGACACAGGCTAGACACAGGCTAGACACAGGCTAGACACAGGCTAGACACAGGCTAGATACAGGCTAGACACAGGCTAGACACAGGCTAGACACAGGCTTGACACAGGCTAGACACAGGCTAGACACAGGCTAGACACAGGCTAGACACAGGCTAGACACAGGCTAGACACAGGCTAGACACAGGCTAGACACAGGCTAGACACAGGCTAGACACAGGCTAGACACAGGCTAGACACAGGCTAGACACAGGCTAGACACAGGCTAGACACAGGCTAGACACAGGCTAGACACAGGCTATCCACAGGCTAGACACATGCTAGACACATGCTAGACACAGGCTAGACACAGGCTAGACACATGCTAGACACAGGCTAGACACTGGCTAGACACAGGCTAGACACAGGCTAGACACAGGCTAGACACAGGCTAGACACAGGCTAGACACAGGCTAGACACAGGCTAGACACAGGCTGACACAGGCTAGACACCGGCTAGACACAGGCTAGACACAGGCTAGACAGAGGCTATACACTGGCTAGGCACAGGCTAGACACAGGCTAGACACAGGCTAGACACAGGCTAGACACAGGCTAGACACAGGCTAGACACAGGCTAGACACAGGCTAGACACAGGCTAGACACAGGCTAGATACAGGCCAGACACAGGCTAGACACAGGCTAGACACAGGCTAGATACAGGCTAGACACATGCTAGCACAGGCTAGACACAGGCTAGACACAGGCTAGACACAGGCTAGACACAGGCTATACACAGCCTGACACAGGCTAGGCACAGGCTAGGCACAGGCTAGGCACAGGCTAGGCACAGGCTAGGCACAGGCTAGGCACAGGCTAGGCACAGGCTAGGCACAGGCAAGGCACAGGCTAGTCACAGGCTAGACACAGGCTAAACACTGGCTGGGCACAGGCTAGACAATGGCTAGACAAAGGCTAGACAAAGGCTAGACACAGGCTAGACACAGGCTAGACACAGGCTAGACACAGGCTAGCACAGGCTAGACACAGGCTAGCACAGGCTAGACACAGGCTAGACACAGGCTAGACACATGCCAGTCTCAGGCAAGGCACAAGCTAGACACAGGCTAGACACTGGCTAGGCACAGGCTAGGCACAGGCTAGGCACAGGCTAGGCACAGGCTAGTCACAGGCTAGACACAGGCTAGTCACAGGCTAGACACAGGCTAAACACTGGCTGGGCACAGGCTAGACAATGGCTAGACACAGGCTAGACACAGGCTAGACACAGGCTATGCACATGCCAGTCTCAGGCAAGGCACAGGCTAGACACAGGCTAGACACTGGCTAGGCACAGGCTATGCACATGCCAGTGACAGGCAAGGCACAGGCTAGACACAGGTTAGACACTGGCTAGGCACAGGCTAGACACTGGCTTGGCACAGACTAGACACAGGCTAGACACAGGCTAGACACAGGCTAGACACAGGCTAGACACATGCTAGACACAGGCTAGACACAGGCTAGACACAGGCTAGACACAGGCTAGACACAGGCTAGACACAGGCTAGACACAGGCTAGACACAGGCTAGACACAGGCTATACACTAACTAGGCACAGGCTAAACTCTTGCTATGCACAGGCTGGACAATGGCTAGACACTGGCTAGGCACAGGCTAGGCACTGGCTAGACACTGGCTAGGCACACCCTATGCACATGCCAGTCTCAGGCAAGGCACAGGCTAGACACAGGCTAGACACAGGCTAGACACAGGTTAGACACAGGCTAGACACTGGCTAGGCACAGGCTATACACATTCCAGTGACAGGCAAGGCACAAGCTAGACACAGGCTAGACACTGGCTAGGCACAGGCTAGGCACAGGCTAGACACAAGCTATGCACATGCCAGTCTCAGGCAAGGCACAGGCTAGACACAGGCTAGACACTGGCTAGGCACAGGCTATGCACATGCAATTGACAGGCAAGGCACAGGCTAGACACAGGCTAGACACTGGCTAGGCACAGGCTAGACACTGGCTTGGCACAGACTAGACACAGGCTAGACACAGGCTAGACACAGCCTGACACAGGCTAAGCACAGACTAGGCACAGGCTAGTCACAGGCTAGACACAGGCTAAGCACTGGCTGGGCACAAACTAGACAATGGCTAGACAAAGGCTAGACACAGGCTAGACACAGGCTAGACACAGGCTAGACACAGGCTAGACACAGGCTAGCAGAGGCTAGACACAGGCTAGCAGAGGCTAGACACAGGCTAGACACAGGCTAGACACAGGCTAGACACATGCCAGTCTCAGGCAAGGCACAAGCTAGACACAGGCTAGACACAGGCTAAACACTGGCTGGGCACAGGCTAGACAATGGCTAGACAAAGGCTAGACACAGGCTAGACACAGGCTAGACACAGGCTAGACACAGGCTAGACACAGGCTAGACACAGGCTAGCACAGGCTAGACACAGGCTAGACACAGGCTAGACACAGGCTAGACACAGGCTAGACACAGGCTAGACACAGGCTAGACACAGGCTAGACACAGGCTAGACACAGGCTAGACACAGGCTAGACACAGGCTAGACACAGGCTAGACACAGGCTAGACACAGGCTAGACACAGGCTAGACACAGGCTAGACACAGGCTAGACACAGGCTAGACACAGGCTAGACACAGGCTAGACACAGGCTAGATACAGGCTAGACACAGGCTAGACACAGGCTAGACACAGGCTAGACACAGGCTAGACACAGGCTAGATACATGCTAGACACAGGCTAGACACAGGCTAGACACAGGCTAGACACAGGCTAGACACAGGCTAGACACAGGCTAGACACAGGCTAGACACAGGCTAGACACAGGCTAGACACAGGCTAGACACAGGCTAGACACAGGCTAGACACAGGCTAGACACATGCTAGCACAGGCTAGACACAGGCTAGACACAGGCTAGACACAGGCTATACACAGCCTGACACAGGCTAGGCACAGGCTAGGCACAGGCTAGGCACAGGCTAGGCACAGGCTAGGCACAGGCTAGGCACAGGCTAGGCACAGGCTAGGCACAGGCTAGGCACAGGCTAGTCACAGGCTAAACACTGGCTGGGCACAGGCTAGACAATGGCTAGACAAAGGCTAGACACAGGCTAGACACAGGCTAGACACAGGCTAGCACAGGCTAGACACAGGCTAGCACAGGCTAGACACAGGCTAGACACAGGCTAGACACATGCCAGTCTCAAGCAAGGCACAAGCTAGACACAGGCTAGACACTGGCTAGGTACAGGCTAGGCAGAGGCTAGGCACAGGCTAGGCACAGGCTAGGCACAGGCTAGACACAGGCTAGTCACAGGCTAGACACAGGCTAAACACTGGCTGGGCACAGGCTAGACAATGGCTAAACACAGGCTAGACACAGGCTAGACACAGGCTAGACACAGGCTATGCACATGCCAGTCTCAGGCAAGGCACAGGCTAGACACAGGCTAGACACTGGCTAGGCACAGGCTATGCACATGCCAGTGACAGGCAAGGCACAGGCTAGACACAGGTTAGACACTGGCTAGGCACAGGCTAGACACTGGCTTGGCACAGACTAGACACATGCTAGACACAGGCTAGACACAGGCTAGACACAGGCTAGACACATGCTAGACACAGGCTATACACAGGCTAGACACAGGCTAGACACATGCTAGACACAGGCTAGACACAGGCTAGACACAGGCTAGACACACAGGCTAGACACAGGCTAGACACAGACAGGCTAGACAAAGGCTAGACACAGGCAATACACTGGCTAGGCACAGGCTAGACTCTTGCTATGCACAGGCTAGACAAAGGCTAGACACTGGCTAAACAGGCACAGGCTAGGCACTGGCTAGACACTGGCTAGGCACACGCTATGCACATGCCAGTCTCAGGCAAGGCACAGGCTAGACACAGGCTAGACACAGGCTAGACACAGGCTAGACACAGGCTAGACACAGGCTAGACACAGGCTAAAACAAGGCTATACACAGCCTGACACAGGCTAGGCACAGGCTAGGCACAGGCTAGGCACAGGCTAGGCACAGGCTAGGCACAGGCTAGGCACAGGCTAGGCACAGGCTAGGCACAGGCTAGGCACAGGCTAGGCACAGGCTAGACACAGGCTAGACACAGGCTAAACACTGGCTGGGCACAGGCTAGACAATGGCTAGACAAAGGCTAGACACAGGCTAGACACAGGCTAGACACAGGCTAGACACAGGCTAGACACAGGCTAGACACAGGCTAGCACAGGCTAGACACAGGCTAGCACAGGCTAGACACAGGCTAGCACAGGCTAGACACAGGCTAGACACAGGCTAGACACATGCCAGTCTCAAGCAAGGCACAAGCTAGACACAGGCTAGACACTGGCTAGGCACAGGCTAGGCACAGGCTAGGCACAGGCTAGGCACAGGCTAGGCACAGGCTAGGCACAGGCTAGACACAGGCTAGTCACAGGCTAGACACAGGCTAAACACTGGCTGGGCACAGGCTAGACAATGGCTAAACACAGGCTAGACACAGGCTAGACACAGGCTAGACACAGGCTAGACACAGCCTAGACACAGGCTAGACACATGCTAGACACAGGCTAGACACAGGCTAGACACAGGCTAGACACATGCTAGACACAGGCTAGACACAGGCTAGACACAGGCTAGACACAGGCTAGACACAGGCTAGACACAGGCTAGACACAGGCAATACACTGGCTAGGCACAGGCTAGACTCTTGCTATGCACAGGCTAGACAAAGGCTAGACACTGGCTATGCACAGGCTAGGCACTGGCTAGACACTGGCTAGGCACACGCTATGCACATGCCAGTCTCAGGCAAGGCACAGGCTAGACACAGGCTAGACACAGGCTAGACACAGGCTAGACACAGGCTAGACACAGGATAGACAAAGGCTATACACAGCCTGACACAGGCTAGGCACAGGCTAGGCACAGGCTAGGCACAGGCTAGGCACAGGCTAAGGCAGGCTAGGCACAGGCTAACGGGCTGAGGCTGACACAGGCTAGACACAGGCTAAACACTGGCTGGGCACAGGCTAGACAATGGCTAGACAAAGGCTAGACACAGGCTAGACACAGGCTTGACACAGGCTAGACACAGGCTAGACACAGGCTAGCACAGGCTAGACACAGGCTAGCACAGGCTAGACACAGGCTTGACACATGCCAGT
>JAEIHA010000895.1:0-12259 GCA_018904595.1 Zaprionus indianus | reverse complement strand
GTGCCTAGCCAGTGTCTGGCCTGTGCCTAGCCTGTGCCTGTGCTGTGCCTGAGCCTGCGGCTTGTGTCTGTGCCTAGCCAGTGTCTAGCCTGTGCCTAGCCAGTTGTGTGCCTGGCCTGTGCCTGGCAGTGTGCCTGGCCTGTGCCTAGCCTGTGTCTAGCCTGTGTCTAGCCTGTGCCTTGCCAGTGTGACTTGGCATGTGCCTAGCCTGTGCCTGGCCTGTGTCACAGCCTGTGCCTAGCCTGTGCCTGGCCTGTGTCTAGCCTGTGCCTAGCCTGTGTCTACAGCCTGTGCCTAGCCTGTGCTGGCCTGAGTGTCTAGCCTGTGTCACAGCCTGTGCCTTGCCTGAGACTGGCATGTGCATAGCGTGTGCCTAGCCAGTGTCTGGCCAGTGCCTAGCCTGTGCCTAGCCAGTGTCTAGCCTGTGTCTAGCCTGTGCATAGCCTGTGTCTAGCCTGTGCCTAGCCTGTGTCTGGCCTGTGTCTAGCCTGTGTCTAGCCTGTGTCTTGCCAGTGTCTAGCCTGTGCCTAGCCTGTGCCTAGCCTGTGCCTGGCCTGTGCCTAGCCTGTGCCTAGCCTGTGTCTAGCCTGTGCCTGGCCTGTGCCTGGCCTGTGCCTGGCCTGTGCCCTGGCCTGTGCCTAGCCTGTGCCTGGCCTGTGCCTAGCCTGTGCCTAGCCTGTGTCTAGCCTGTGCCTAGCCTGTGCCTAGCCTGTGTCTAGCCTGTGCCTGGCCTGTGTCTAGCCTGTGCCTAGCCTGTGTCTGGCCTGTGCCTAGCCTGTGCCTAGCCTGTGCCTAGCCTGTGCCTGGCCTGTGCCTGGCCAGTGCCTGGCCTGTGTCTAGCCTGTGTCTGGCCTGTGTCTGCCTGGCCTGTGTCTGGCCCTGTGTCTGGCCTGTGTGTCTAGCCTGTGTGTCTAGCCTGTGTCTAGCCTGTGTCTAGCCTGTGTCTAGCCTGTGTCTGGCCTGTGTCTGGCCTGTGTGTCTGGCCTGTGTCTGGCCTGTGTCTGGCCTGTGTCTGGCCTTGTGCCTGGCCTGTGTCTGGCCTGTGTCTGGCCTGTGTCTGGCCTGTGTGTGTCCTGTGTCTGGCCTGTGTCTGGCCTGTGTCTGGCCTGTGTCTGATATGTGTCTGCCTGTGTCTAGCCTGTGTCTAGCCTGTGTCTAGCCTGTGTCTAGCCTGTGTCTAGCCTGTGTCTAGCCTGTGTCTAGCCTGTGTCTGGCCTGTGTCTAGCCTGTGTCTAGCCTGTGCCTGGCCTGTGCCTGGCCTGTGCCTAGCCTGTGTCTAGCCTGTGTCTAGCCTGTGTCTAGCCTGTGTCTAGCCTGTGTCTAGCCTGTGTCTAGCCTGTGTCTAGCCTGTGTCTGGCCTGTGCCTTGCCTGTGACTGGCATGTGCCTAGCCTGTGCCTAGCCAGTGTCTAGCCTGTGTCTAGCCTGTGTCTGGCCTGTGCCTGGCCTGTGACTGGCATGTGCATAGCGTGTGCCTAGCCAGTGTCTAGCCTGTGCCTGGCCTAGCCTGCCTAGCCTGTGCCTAGCCTGTGCCCTAGCCTGTGCATGTAGCCTGTGCCTGGCCTGTGTCTAGCCTGTGCCTTGCCTGTGACTGGCCTGTGCCTAGCCTGTGCCTAGCCAGTGTCTAGCCTGTGTCTAGCCTGTGCCTTGCCTGTGTCTGCCATGTGTCTAGCCTGTGCCTGGCCAGTGTCTAGCCTGTGCCTAGCCTGTGTCTAGCCTGTGTCTAGCCTGTGTCTGGCCTGTGCCTTGCCTGTGTCTGGCCTGTGCCTAGCCTGTGCCTAGCCAGTGTCTAGCCTGTGTCTGGCCTGTGCCTTGCCTGAGACTGGCATGTGCATAGCGTGTGCCTGGCCTGTGTCTAGCCTGTGTCTAGCCTGTGTCTAGCCTGTGCCTAGCCTGTGTCTAGCCTGTGTCTGGCCTGTCTAGCCTGTGCCTGCCTGTGCCTGGCCTGTGCCTAGCCTGTGCCTAGCCTGTGCCTAGCCTGTGCCTAGCCTGTGCCTAGCCTGTGCCTAGCCTGTGTTAGCCTGTGCCTAGCCTGTGCCTAGCCTGTGCCTAGCCTGTGTCTGGCCTGTGCCTGGCCTAGCCTGTGCCTAGCCTGTGTCTAGCCTGTGCCTAGCCTGTGCCTTGCCTGAGACTGGCATGTGCATAGCGTGTGCCCTGGCCAGTGTCTAGCCTGTGTCTAGCCTGTGTCTAGCCTGTGTCTAGCCTGTGTCTAGCCTGTGTCTAGCCTGTGTCTGGCCTGTGCCTAGCCTGTGTCTAGCCTGTGTCTAGCCTGTGTCTAGCCTGTGTCTAGCCTGTGTCTAGCCTGTGTCTGGCCTGTGCCTGGCCTGTGCCTGGCCTGTGCCTGTGCCTAGCCAGTGCCTAGCCTGTGCCTAGCCAGTGTCTAGCCTGTGCCTAGCCTGTGCCTAGCCTGTGCCTAGCCAGTGTCTAGCCTGTGCCCAGCCAGTGTCTAGCCTGTGTCTAGCTTCTGTCCAGCCTGTGTCTAGCCTGTGCCTAGCCTGTTCCTAGCCTGTGTCTAGCCTGTGTCTAGCCTGTGTCTAGCCTGTGCCTAGCCTGTGTCTAGCCTGTGTCTAGCCTGTGCCTTGCCTGTGACTGGCATGTGACTGGCATGTGCATAGCCTGTGCCTAGCCAGTGTCTAGCCTGTGTCTAGCCTGTGCCTTGCCTGAGACTGGCATGTGCATAGCGTGTGCCTAGCCAGTGTCTGGCCAGTGCCTGGCCTGTGTCTAGCCTGTGCCTGGCCTGTGCCCTGAGTGCCTAGCCTTTGTCTAGCCTGTGCGTATCTTGAGTCTGGCCTGTGCCTGGCCAGTGTGTAGCCGGTGCATAGCCTGTGTCTTGGCTGTGCCTAGCCTGTGTATAGCCTCTGTCTGGCCTGTGTCTAGTCTGTGTCTAACCGGTGTCTAGCCTGTGCATAGCCTGTGCCTAGCCGGTGTCCTAGCCTGTGCCCTAGCCTGTGCCTTTCCTGAGACTGGCATGTGCATGGCGTGTTTCCCAGCTAGTGTCTAGCCAGTGCCTAGCCTGTGCCTAGCCAGTGTCTAGCCTTTGTTTAACCTGTGCATAGCCAGATTCTAACCTGTGACTAGCCAGTGTATAGCCTCTGTCTGGCCTGAGTCCTAGTCTGTGTCTTGACAGTGCCTAGCCTGTGCCTAGGCAGTGCCTAGCCTGTGCCTGGCCTGTGTGCCTAGCCTGTGCCTAGCTTGTGCCTAGCCTGTGCCTAGCCTGTGCCTAGCCTGTGCCTAGCCTGTGCCTAGCCTGTGCCTAGCCTGTGCCTAGCCTGTGCCTAGCCTCTGCCTAGCCTGTGTCTAGCCTGTGCCTAGCCTGTGTCTAGCCTGTGTCTAGCCTGTGTCTGGTCTAGCCAGTGTCTTGCCGATGTCTGGCCTGTGCCTAGCCTGTGCCTAGCCTGTGCCTAGCCTGTGCCTAGCCTGTGCCTAGCCTGTGCCTAGCCTGTGTCTAGCCTGTGTCTGTGCTGTGCTAGCCTGTGTCTGGCCTGTGTCTGGCCTGTGTCTAGCCTGTGTCTGCCTGTGTCTAGCCCTGTGTCTAGCCTGTGTCTGGCCTGTGTCTGAGCCTGTGTCTGGCCTGTGTCTGGCGCTGTGCCTAGCCAGTGTCTGGCCTGTGTCTAGCCCTGTGTCTAGCCTGAGCCTAGCCTGCCTGTGTCTGGCCTTTGTCTAGCCAGTGCACGGCCAGTGTCCTGGCCTGTGCCTAGCCGTGTCTAGCCTTTGTCTAGCCAGTGTCTAGCCTGTGTCTGCTGTGTCTAGCCTGTGTCTAGCATGTGTCCAGCCTGTGTCTAGCCTGTGCCTGGCCTGTGCCTAGCCTGTGTCTAGCCTGTGCCTAGCCTGTGTCTAGCCAGTGTCTAGCCTGTGCCAGGCCAGTGTCTAGCCTGTGCCTAGCCAGTATTAGCCTGTGTCTAGCCTGTGTCTAGCCTGTGCCTTGCCTGAGACTGGCATGTGCATAGCGTGTGCCTAGCCAGTGTCTGGCCAGTGCCTAGCCTGTGCCTAGCCAGTGTCTGTCCTAGGTCTGTGCATAGCCGTGTCTAGCCTGTGCCTAGCCAGTGTTCAGCCTCTGCCTCTTGTCTGGCCTGTGTCTGGCCTGTGTCTGGCCTGTCCCTAGCCTGTGCGTAAGCCTGTGCCAAGCCTTTTTCTGGCCAGTGTCTGGCCTGTGTCTAGCCCAGTGTCCAGCCTGTGCTAGCCTGTGCCTAGCCTGTGCCTAGCCTGTGTCTAGCCTGTGTCTGGCCTGTGCACTGGCCTGTGTACTAGCTTGTGTCTGGCCAGTGTCTAGCCAGTCTCTAGCACTGTGTCTAGCCTGTGTCTAGCCTGTGCCTTGCCCTTGACTGGCATGTGCATAGCCTGTGCCTAGTCAGTGCCTAGCCTGTGTCTAGCCTGTGTCTGGCCTGTGCCTTGCCTGAGACTGGCATGTGCATAGCGTGTGCCTAGCCAGTGTCTAGCCAGTGTCTAGCCTGTGCCTCAGCCTGTGCCTAGCCTCCGTGCCTAAGCCTGTGCCTGGCCAGTGTCTAGCCAGTGCCTAGCCTGTGCCTGGCCTGTGCCTGGCCTGTCTGGCCTGTGTACAGCCTGTGCCTAGCCAGTGTCTAGCCTGTGTCAGCCCTGTGCCTTGCCCGAGCCTTATGTGTATGTGTGCCTAGCCTGTGTCAAGCCAGTGCCCAGCTCCAGGCGGCCTGGCCAGTGCCTAGCCGGTGCCTGCCTGTGCTAGCAGGTGCATGGCCTGTGCCAACCGGTTCTGGCTGGTGTCCACCTGTGCGCGCCTGAGACCGGCATGTGCATGCTGTGTCTAGCCAGTGCCTGCCTGTGCCTGGCCAGTGTCTAGCCTTTTGTCTAGCCTGTGCCTAGTCTGTGTCTAGCCTGTGTCCTAGCCATGTGTAGCCTCTGTCTGGCCTATGTCTGGCCTGTGTATAGCCTGTGCCTAGCCGGTGTCTAGCCGGTGTCTGGCCTGTGCCTAGCCAGTGTCTAGCCTGTGCCTAGCCTGTGACTAGCCTGTGGTTGGCCTGTGCCTAAGCCTGTGTCAAAGCCAGTGCCAGCCTGTGTCTAGCCTGTGCCTAGCCTGTGCCAGCCTGTGCCTAGCCTGTGCCTAGCCTGTGTCTAGCCTGTGCCTGGCCTGTGCCTAGCCTGTGCCTAGCCTGTGCCTAGCCTGTGTCTAGCCTGTGCCCTGGCCTGTGTCTAGCCTGTGTCTAGCCTGTGTCTAGCCTGTGTCTAGCCGGTGTCTCCTCTGTCCAGCCTGTGCCTAGCCTGTGCCTAGCCTGTGCCTGAAATTAGACCAGCCTGTCAGCTAGCCAATATTAGCCTGTGCCTGGCCTGTGTCTAGCCTGTGTTTAGCCTGTGCCTAGCCTGTAGCCTAGCCTTGCCCAGACTGGCTGCGATAGCCTAGCCCCTTGGCCAGTGTCTAGCGGCCTGTGTCACGGCCTGTGCCTAGCTCAGAGACGGCCTGTGTCTAGCCTGTGTCTCAGCCAGTGTCTAGCCTGTGACTAGCATGAGCATAGCCTTTGCATTAGCCTGAGACTACATGTACAGCCATGTGTCTAGCCAGTGCCTTAGCCTGAGCCTAGCCTGTGCCTAGCCTGTGCTCAGCCAGTGTCTAGCCAGTGCCTTGCCTGAACACAGCCAGTGTCCTGCTGTGTCCCAGCCCAGTGCCTAGCCTCAGACTGGCCTGTGCACGATTTTGTGATTCTAGCCAGTGTCTAGCCTAGGCCTAGCCTGTGACTGGCCTGAGGACTGGCCTGTGGTTCGCCGGTGTCTGGCCTGTGGCCGAACTAGTCCCAGCCTGTGTCCAGCCAGTGCGCAGCCTTTGTCCCCTGAGCCGTGTCTCTAGCCTGTGCCTAGGCTGTGCCTAGCCTGTGAGTAACCTGTGTCAGGCCTGTGTCTGTATGTGTGTCTGGCCTGGTGTGTCAGCCGGTGTCTAGCCTGTGTCTAGCCTGTGCCTGGCATGTGCACCAGCCTGTGCTAGACAGTGTCTAAGCCTGTGTTCAGCCTGTGTCTAGCCTGTGCCTAGCCTGTGCCTAGCCTGTGCCTAGCGTGTGCCTAGCCTGTGTCTAGCCTGTGCCTAGCCTGTGTCTAGCCTGTGTCTAGCCTTTGTCTAGCCTGTGCCTAGCCCGTGTCTAGCGAGGTCTAGCCTGTGCCTGGCCAGTGTCTAGCCTGTGCCTGGCCGGTGTCTAGCCTGTGTCTAGCCTGTGCCTAGCCTGTTCTAGCCTGTGCCAGCCTGTGCCTGGCCAGTGCTGGCCTGTGTCTAGCCTGTGCCTTGCCTGTGACTGGCATGTGCATAACCTGTGCCTAGCCAGTGTCTGGCCTGTGTCTAGCCTGTGCCTAGCCAGTGTCAAGCCTGTGTCTAGCCTGTGCCTTGCCTGAGACAGGCATGTGCATAGCGTGCCCCTAGCCAGTGTCTAGCCATTGCCCAGGCCTGTGCCTAGCCTGTGTCTAGCCATGTGTCTAGCCTGTGTAAAGCCTCTGTCTAGCCTGTGTCTAGCCTGTGTCAGGACACTGTCTAGCCTGTCCAGCCGGTGTCTCAGCCTGTGCCTAGCCTGTGCCCAGCCTGTGCCTAGTCAGTCCTAGCCTGGTGCCTAGCCAGTGCCTAGCCTGTGCCTAGCCAGTGCCTAGCCTGTACATAGCCTTTGTTTAGCCTGTACTGGCATTGTGTAGCCTGTGCCTAGCCAGTGTCTAGCCTGTGCAGCCAGGTGTCTAGCCTGTGTCTAGCCTGTGCCTAGCCAGTTCTAGCCTGTGTCTAGCCTGTGCTTAGCCTGGTGTTTAGCCTGTGCCTAGCCAGTGTCTAGCCAGTGCCATGCCAGTGTCTCAGCCTGTGCTTAGCCAGTATCTAGCCTGTGTCTGGCCTGTGTCTAGCCTGTGTCTAGCCTGTGCCTAGCCTGTGACTGGCCTGTGCCTAGCCTGTGTCTAGCCTGTGTCAGCCGTGCCTTGCCCCAGACCGGCCTGTGCTGGCACAGCCTGTGCCTGGCCTGTGCCTAGCCAGTGTCTAGCCTGTGTCTAGCCTGTGTCCTGTGCCTGAGACTGGCCATGTGTGCCTAGCCGTGTCTAGCCTGTGCCTAGCCTGTGCCTGGCCTGTGCCTAGCCTGTGCCTAGCCTGTGCCTAGCCTGTGCCTAGCCAGTGTCTAGCCT
Source organism: Zaprionus indianus (assembly GCA_018904595.1). Lineage (NCBI taxonomy): Eukaryota > Metazoa > Arthropoda > Insecta > Diptera > Drosophilidae > Zaprionus > Zaprionus indianus. Next base: position 5,153 of record JAEIHA010000895.1, on the reverse strand, counting down.
GTGCCTAGCCTGTGCCTAGCCCATGTGCCTAGCCTGTGCCTAGCCTGTGCCTAGCCAGTGTATAGCCTCTGTCTAGCCTGTGTCTAGTCTGTGTCTAGCCGGTGTCTAGCTGGTGTCTAGCCTGTTAGCACAGCCTGTGCTTGGCCTGCCTGGCCTGTGCCTAGTTTAGTCAGCCTGTGTCCAGCCTGTGTCTAGCCTGTGTCTAGCCTGTGTCTGGCCTGTGTCTAGCCTGTGCCTAGCCTGTGTCTAGCCTGTGTCTAGCCTGTGTCTAGCCTGTGTCTAGCCTGTGTCTGGCCTGTGTCTTAGCCTGTGTCTGGCCTGTGTCTGGCCTGTGTCTAGCCTGTGTTCTAGCCTGTGTCTGGCCAGTGTCTAGCCTGTGCCTAGCCTGTGTCTGGCCAGTGCCTAGCCTGTGCCTAGCCTGTGCCTAGCCTGTGCCTAGCCATGTGTAGCCTGTGTCTAGCCTGTGTCTAGCCTGTGTCTTGACAGTGACATCAGTGCATAGCTTGGTGCCTAGCCAGTGTCTAGCCTGTGCTCCAGCCTGTGCCTTAGCCTGTGTCTAGCCTATGTCTAGCCTGTGCCTAGCCTGTGTCTAGCCTGTGCCCAGCCAGTATCAGCCTGTGCCCTAGCCAGTGTCTAGCCTGTGTCTAGCCGGTGTCTAGCCTGTGCCTTGCCTGAGACTGGCATGTGCATAGCGTGTGCCTAGCCAGTGTCTAGCCAGTGCCTAGCCTGTGCCTAGCCAGTGCCTAGCCTGTGTCTAGCCTGTGCCTAGCCTGAGCCTAGCCTATACCTAGCCTGTGCCTAGCCTATGTCTAGCAGCCCGTGCCTAGCCTGTGCCTAGCCTGTGCCTAGCCAGTGCCACAGCCTCAGACTGGCCTGTGCACAGCCTGTGCCTAGCCTGTCGCCTAGCCCTGTGCCCTGGCCTGTGCATAGCGTGTGCTCAGCCAGTGCCTAGCAGTGCCTAGCCTGTGTCTAGCCTCTGTCTAGCCCATGCCTAGCCTGTGTCTAGCCTGTGCCTTGCCTGTGACTGGCATGTGTATAGCCTGTGCCTAGCCAGTGTCAGCCAGTGCCCTAGCCTGTGTCTGGCCTGTGTCTGGCCTGTGTCTGGCATGTGCATAGCGTGTGTCTAGCCTGTGCCTAGCCAGTGTCTAGCCTGTGTCTAGCCTGTGCCTAGCCTGTGTCTAGCCTGTGTCTAGCCTGTGTCTGGCCTGTGTCTAGCCTGTGTCTAGCCTGTGTCCTGGCCTGTGAGCTGAAAGGCTGTGTGTAGCATGTGCCAGCCAGTGTCTAGCCTGTGTCTAGCCTGTGCCTTGCCTGAGACTGGCATGTGCATAGCGTGTGCCTAGCCTGTGCCTAGCCTGTGCCTAGCCTGTGCCTAGCCTGTGCCCTAGCCTGTGCCTAGCCTGTGTCTGGCATGTGTCTAGCCTGTGCCTAGCCTGTGTCTAGCCTGTGTCTAGCCTGTGCCTAGCCTGTGCCTAGCCTGTGTCTAGCCTGTGTCTAGCCTGTGTCTAGCCTGTGTCTAGCCTGTGTTTAGCCTGTGTCTAGCCTTGGGTCTAGTCTGTGTCTAGCCTTGTGTCTAGGCCTGTGATCTAGCCGGTGTCTGGCCTGTGTCTAGCCTGTGTCTAGCCTGTGTCTAGCCTGTGTCTAGCCTGTGTCTAGCCTGTGTCTAGCCTGTGTCTAGCCTGTGTCTAGCCTGTGTCTAGCCTGTGTCTAGCCTGTGTCTAGCCTGTGCCTAGCCTGTGACTAGCCTGTGCCTAGCCTGTGCCCCTGGGTGCCTAGCCTGTGCCTAGCCTGTGCCTAGCCTGTGCCTAGCCTGTGCCTAGCCTGTGCCTAGCCTGTGCCTAGCCTGTGTCATAGCCTGTTCTGGTGTCTAGCCTGTGTCTAGCATGTAGCCTGTGTGCCTAGCCTGTGCCTAGCCAGTGCCTAGCCGGTGTTTAGCCTGTGTCTAGCCTGTGCCTATTGCCAGGTCTGGCCTGTGTCTAGCCTGTGCCTAGCCAGTGCCTAGCCTGTGCCAGGCCTGTGCCTTGCCTGTGCCTAGCCTGTGCTTAGCCTGTGCCTAGCCTGTGCCTGGCCAGTGCCTAGCCTGTGCCTAGCCAGTGCCTAGCCTGTGTCTAGCCTGTGCCTTGCCTGAGCCCTAAGCCTGTGCATAGCCTGTGTCTAGTAGTGTCTAGCCAGTGTCTAGCCTGTGCCTGGCCAGTGTCTAGCCTGTGTCTGTAGCCTGTGCCTGGCCTGTGTCTAGCCTGGTGTCTAGCCTGTGCCTAGCCTGTGTCTGACACTGTCTAGCCTGTGTCTAGCTGTGTCTAGCCTGTGCATTAGCCTGTATCTAGCCAGTGCCTAGCCTGTGCCTAGCCAGTGTCTAGCCAGTGCCTAGCCTGTGCCTAGCCTGTACATAGCCTTTGTCTAGCCTGTGCTAGCCGTGTCTAGCATGTAGCCTAGCCAGTGTCTAGCCTTGCCCAGCCAGTGTCTAGCCTGTGTCTAGCCTGTGTCTAGCCTGTGTTCTAGCCTGTGTCTAGCCTGTGCTTAGCCTGTGTCTAGCCTGTGCCTAGCCTGTGTCTAGCCTGTGTCACAGCCTGTGTCTAGCCTGTGTCCTTGCTGACATGTCTAGCCTGTGCCTAGCCTAGTGTCTAGCCCGTGCCTAGCCTGCTTTGTGTTAGCATGTCTAGCCAGTGTCCAGCCTGTGCTTAGCCAGTGTCTAGCCTGTGTCTAGCCTGTACCTGGCCAGTGCTAGCCTGTGTCCAGGCCTCCTGTCTCCTGTTCTTGACGGTCAGCCTGTGCAGCCTGTGTCCTAGCCTGTGTCCCTGTGCCTAGCTGTGCAGCCTGCCTAGTGTGCATAGCCTGTGCTTAGCCAGTGTCTAGCCTGTGTCTGGCCTGTGTCTGGCCTGGGCCTTGGCCTGTGTCAGCCTGTGTCTGGCCTACATCTGCTCAGAGCCTGTGCCTAACTGTGCCTAGCCTGTGTCTAGCCTTTAGCCTGTGCCTGGCCTGTGTACTGGGCATGTGCATAGCGTGTGTCTAGCCTGTGTCTAGCCAGTGTCTAGCCTGTGTCTAGCCTGTGTCTAGCCTGTGCCTAGTATGTCGAAGGCTGTGCCTAGCCAGTGTCTAGCCTGTGTCTAGCCTGTGCCTAGCCTGTGTCTAGCCTATGCCTAGGCCTGTGCCCCTAGCCAGTGTCTAGCCTGTGTCTAGCCTGTGCCTTGCCTGTGACTGGCATGTGCATAGCCTGTCCTAGCCAGTGTCTAGCCAGTGTCTAGCCTGTGCCTAGCCAGTGTCTAGCCTTGTCTAGCCTGTCTAGCCAGCCTCAAGCCTGTGCCCCATGTGAATAGCCTTTGTCCTAGCCTGTGTCTAGTCTGTGTCCAGTGTCTAGCCTGTGTCTAGCCTGTGTCTAGCCTGTGCCTTGCCAGTGCCTGGCATGTGACTGGCCTGTGCCTGTGCCAGTGTCAGCCAGTCTAGCCTGTGCCTAGCCTGTGCCTAGCCTGTGCTAGCCTGTGTCTAGCCTGTGCCTAGCCTGAGACTGGCATGTGCATAGCCTGTGCCTAGCCAGTGTCTAGCCTATGTGCCTAGCCTGTGCCTAGCCTGTGTGTAGCTGTGCCCTTGCCTGTGACTGGCATGCATAGCCTGACCTAGCCAGTGTCTAGCCTGTGCCTAGCCTGTCTAGCCTGTGTCTAGCCTGTGCCTAGCCTGTGCCTAGCCTTTGTCTAGCCTGTGCCTAGCCTGTGTCTAGCCTGTGCCTAGCCAGTGTAAAGCCTGTGCCTAGTTGTGCCTAGGCGTGCCTAGCCTGTGTCTAGCCGGTGTCTAGCCTAGTGCTAGCCTGTGCCTGTGTACTGGCCTGTGCCTTAGCCAGTGTCTAGCCAGTGTCTAGCCTGTGCCTAGCCTGTGTCTAGCCTGTGTCTAGCCTGTGTCTAGCCTGTGCCTTGCCTGTGACTGGCATGTGCATAGCCTGTGCCTAGCCTGTGTCTAGCCTGTGTCTAGCCTGTGTCTAGCCTGTGCCTTGCCTGAGACTGCATGTGCCAGTGTCTAGCGTGTGCCTAGCCAGTGTCTCAGCCAGCCAGTGTCTAGCCTGTGTCTAGCCTGTGCCTAGCCTGTGTGCTAGCCTGTGCCTAGCCGTGTCTAGCCTATGTCTAGCCTGTGCCTAGCCTGTGTCTAGCCTGTGTGCCTTGCCCAGACTGGCATGTGCATATCCCGTGCCTGCCAGTGTCTAGCCTGTGTCTAGCCTGTGCCTTGCCTGAGACTGGCATGTGTCATAGCGTGTGCCTTACTGTGCCTAGCCTGTGCCTAGCCAGTGTCTCAGCCTTTGTCTAGCCTGTGCTTAGCCAGTGTCTAGCCTGTGCCTAGCCTGTGTCTAGCCTGTGCCTAGCTCAGTGTCTAGCCTGTGTCTAGCCTGTGCCTAGCCTGTGCCTAGCCTGTGACTGGCCTGTGCCTAGCCTGTGCCTAGCCCAGTCTAGGCCAGTGCCTAGCCTGTGCCTAGCCTGTGTCTAGCCTGTGCCTAGCCCTGTGCCTAGCCTGTGTTCAGCCTGTGTCTAGCCGTGTCAGCCTGTGTCTAGCCTGTGTCTAGCCTGTGCCTAGCCTGTGTCTGGCCTGAGCCTAGCCTGTGTCTAGCCTGTGTCTAGCCTGTGTCTAGCCTGTGTCTAGCCTGTGCCTAGCCTGTGCCTAGCCTGTGTCTAGCCTGTGTCTAGCCTGTGCCTAGCCTGTGTCTAGCCTGTGTCTAGCCTGTGTCTAGCCTGTGCCTAGCCTGTGCCTAGCCTGTGTCTAGCCTGTGCCTTGCCTGTGACTAGCCTGTGCATAGCCTGTGCTAGCCTGTGCCTAGCCAGTGTCTAGCCTGTGTCTAGCCTGTGCCTTGCCTGAGACTGGCATGTGCATAGCTCCTGTGCCTAGCCAGTGTCTAGCCTGTGTCTAGCCAGTGCCTAACCTGTGCATAGCCTGTGCCTAGCCAGTGTCTAGCCTGTGCATAGCCTGTGTCTAGCCTGTGCCCAGCCTGTGCCTTGCCTGTGCACTGGCCTGTGCCGTCACTGTCTAGCCCGGTGTCTAGCCTGTGCCTTGCCTGAGCCTGGCCTGTGCGCTGCCAGCCAGTGCCCAGCCATGTTCAGCCTGTGTCTAGCCTGTGTCTGGCCTGACCGGCATGTGCAAGCGTGTGCCCAGCCCATTGTCTAGCCAGTGCCTGGCCTGTG
>JAEIHA010000894.1:0-96626 GCA_018904595.1 Zaprionus indianus | reverse complement strand
GCTAGACACTGGCTAGGCACAGGCTATGAACATGCCAGTGACAGGCAAGGCACAGGCTAGACACAGGCTAGACACTGGCTAGGCACAACTAGACACTGGCTTGGCACAGACTAGACACTGGCTAAACACAGGCTAGACACAGGCTAGACACAGGCTTGACACAGGCTAGACACAGGCTAGACACAGGCTAGACACGGGCTAGACACTGGCTAGACACAGGCTAGACACTGGCTAGGCACAGGCTAGACACTGGCTTGGCACAGACTAGACGCTAGCTAAACACAGGCTAGACACAGGCTAGAACCAGGCTAGACACAGGCTAGACACAGGCTAGACACAGGCTATACACTGGCTAGGCACAGGCTATACACTGGCTAGGCACAGGCTAGACTCTTGCTATGCACAGGCTAGACAAAGGCTAGACACTGGCTAGGCACAGGCTAGGCACTGGCTAGACACTGGCTAGGCACAACTAGACACTGGCTTGGCACAGACTAGACACTGGCTAAACACAGGCTAGACACAGGCTAGACACAGGCTAGACACAGGCTAGACACTGGCTAGGCACAGACTAGGCACAGGCTAGACACAGGCTAGACACAGGCTAGACACAGGCTAGACACAGGCTAGACACAGGCTATACACTGGCTAGGCACAGGCTATACACTGGCTAGGCACAGGCTAGACTCTTGCTATGCACAGGCTAGACAAAGGCTAGACACTGGCTGGGCACAGGCTAGGCACTGGCTAGACACTGGCTAGGCACACGCCAGACACTGGCTTGGCACAGGCTAGACACAGGCTAGACACAGGCTAGGCACAGGCTAGGCACAGGCTAGGTACAAGCTAGGCACAGGTTAGGCACAGGCTATGAACATGCCAGTGACAGGCAAGGCACAGGCTAGACACAGGCTAGACACTGGCTAGGCACAGGCTAGACACTGGCTTGGCACAGACTAGACACAGGCTAGACACAGGCTAGACACAGGCTATACACTGGCTAGGCACAGGCTATACACTGGCTAGGCACAGGCTAGACTCTTGCTATGCACAGGCTAGACAAAGGCTAGACACTGGCTAGGCACAGGCTAGGCACTGGCTAGACACTGGCTAGGCACACGCTATGCACATGCCAGTCTCACGCAAGGCACAGGCTAGACACAGGCTAGACACAGGCTAGACACAGGCTAGACACAGGCTAGACACAGGCTAGACACAGGCTAAAGACAGGCTAGACACAGGCTAAACACATGCTAGACACAGCCTAGACACAGGCTAGACACAGGCTAGACACAGGCTAGACACAGGCTAGGCACAGGCCAGGCACAGGCTAGGCACAGGCTAGGTACAAGCTAGGCACAGGTTAGGCACAGGCTAGACACAGGCTAGACACAGTCAAGACACAGATTAGAAAAAGGCTAGAGAAAGGCTATACACTTGCTAGGCACAGGGTAGACTCTGGCTATGCCTAGGCTATGCATATGCCAGTCTCAGACAAGGCACAGGCTAGACACAGGCTAGACACTGGCTAGGCGCAGGCTATGAACATGCCAGTGACAGGCAAGGCACAGGCTAGACACAGGCTAGACACTGGCTAGGCACAGGCTAGACACTGGCTTGGCACAGACTAGACACTGGCTAAACACAGGCTAGACACAGGCTAGACACAGGCTTGACACAGGCTAGACACAGGCTAGACACAGGCTAGACACGGGCTAGACACAGGCTAGACAGAGGCTAGACACTGGCTAGGCACAGGCTAGACACTGGCTTGGCACAGACTAGACACTAGCTAAACACAGGCTAGACACATGCTAGACACAGGCTAGACACAGGCTAGACACTGGCTAGCCACAGACTAGGCACAGGCTAGACACAGGCTAGACACAGGCTAGACACAGGCTAGACACAGGCTAGACACAGGCTATACACTGGCTAGGCACAGGCTATACACTGGCTAGGCACAGGCTAGACTCTTGCTATGCACAGGCTAGACAAAGGCTAGACACTGGCTAGGCACAGGCTAGGCACTGGCTAGACACTGGCTAGGCACACGCTAGACACTGGCTTGGCACAGGCTAGACACAGGCTAGACACAGGCTAGGCACAGGCTAGGCACAGGCTAGGTACAAGCTAGGCACAGGTTAGGCACAGGCTATGAACATGCCAGTGACAGGCAAGGCACAGGCTAGACACAGGCTAGACACTGGCTAGGCACAGGCTAGACACTGGCTTTGCACAGACTAGACACAGGCTAGACACAGGCTAGACACAGGCTATACACTGGCTAGGCACAGGCTATACACTGGCTAGGCACAGGCTAGACTCTTGCTATGCACAGGCTAGACAAAGGCTAGACACTGGCTAGGCACAGGCTAGGCACTGGCTAGACACTGGCTAGGCACACGCTATGCACATGCCAGTCTCACGCAAGGCACAGGCTAGACACAGGCTAGACACAGGCTAGACACAGGCTAGACACAGGCTAGACACAGGCTAGACACAGGCTAAAGACAGGCTAGACACAGGCTAAACACATGCTAGACACAGGCTAGACACAGGCTAGACACAGGCTAGACACAGGCTAGACACAGGCTAGGCACAGGCCAGGCACAGGCTAGGCACAGGCTAGGTACAAGCTAGGCACAGGTTAGGCACAGGCTAGACACAGGCTAGACACAGTCAAGACACAGATTAGAAAAGGCTAGAGAAAGGCTATACACTTGCTAGGCACAGGGTAGACTCTGGCTATGCCTAGGCTATGCATATGCCAGTCTCAGACAAGGCACAGGCTAGACACAGGCTAGACACTGGCTAGGCGCAGGCTATGAACATGCCAGTGACAGGCAAGGCACAGGCTAGACACAGGCTAGACACTGGCTAGGCACAGGCTAGACACTGGCTTGGCACAGACTAGACACTGGCTAAACACAGGCTAGACACAGGCTAGACACAGGCTTGACACAGGCTAGACACAGGCTAGACACAGGCTAGACACGGGCTAGACACAGGCTAGACAGAGGCTAGACACTGGCTAGGCACAGGCTAGACACTGGCTTGGCACAGACTAGACACTAGCTAAACACAGGCTAGACACATGCTAGACACAGGCTAGACACAGGCTAGACACAGGCTAGACACAGGCTAGACACAGGCTAGACAAGGCTAGACACAGGCTAGGCACAGGCAAGGCACAGGCTAGACACAGGCTAGACACAGGCTAGACACAGGGTAGACACAGGCTAGATACAGGCTAGATACAGGCTAGACACAGGCTAGACACTGGCTAGACACAGGCTAGACACAGGCTAGACACAGGCTAGACACAGGCTTGACACAGGCTAGACACAGGCTAGACACAGGCTAGACACAGGCTAGACACAGGCTAGACACAGGCCTGACACAGGCTAGACACAGGCTAGACACAGGCTAGACACAGGCCTGACACAGGCTAGACTCTTGCTATGCACAGGCTAGACAAAGGGTAGACACTGGCTAGGCACAGGCTAGGCACTGGTTAGACACTGGCTAGGCACACGCTATGCACATGCCAGTCTCAGGAAAGTCACAGGCTAGACACAGGCTAGACACAGGCTAGACACAGGCTAGACACAGGCTAGACACAGGCTAGACACAGGCTAGACACAGGCTAGACAAAGGGTAGACACTGGCTAGGCACAGGCTAGGCACTGGTTAGACACTGGCTAGGCACACGCTATGCACATGCCAGTCTCAGGAAAGTCACAGGCTAGACACAGGCTAGACACAGGCTAGACACAGGCTAGACAAAGGCTAGACAGAGGCTATACACTGGCTAGGCACAGGCTAGACTCTGGCTATGCACCGGCTAGACAAAGGCTAGACACTGGCTAGGCACAGGCTAGGCACTGGCTAGACACTGGCTAGGCACACGCTATGCACATGCCAGTCTCAGGGAAGACACAGGCTAGAGACAGGCTAGACACAGGCTAGACACAGGCTAGACACAGGCTAGACACAGGCTAGACACAGGCTAGACACAGACTAGACACAGGCTAGACACAGGCTAGACACAGGCTAGACACAGGCTAGACACAGGCTAGACACAGGCTAGACACAGGCTAGACAAGGGCTAGACACAGGCTAGACACAGGCTAGACACAGGCTAGACACAGGCTAGACACAGGCTAGACACAGGCTAGACACAGGCTAGACACAGGCTAGACACAGGCTAAACACAGGCTAGACACAGGCTAGACACAGGCTAGACACAGGCTAGACACAGGCTAGACACAGGCTAGACACAGGCTAGACACAGGCTAGACACAGGCTAGACACAGGCTAGACACAGGCTAGACACAGGCTAGACACAGGCTAGGCACAGGCTATGCACAGGCTAGGCACAAGCTAGGCACAGGTTAGGCACAGGCTAGACACAGGCTAGACACAGGCTAGACAAAGGCTAGACACAGGCTAGACACAGGCTAGACACAGGCTAGACACAGGCTAAACACAGGCTAGACACAGGCTAGACACATGCTAGACACAGGCTAGACACAGGCTAGACACAGGCTAAACACAGGCTAGGCACAGGCTAGGCACAGGCTAGGTACAAGCTATGCACAGGTTAGGCACAGGCTAGACACAGGCTAGACCCAGTCAAGACACAGATTAGAAAATGGCTAGACAGAGGCTATACACTGGCTAGGCACAGGGTAGACTCTGGCTATGCCTAGGTTATGCATATGCCAGTCTCAGGCAAGGCACAGGCTAGACACAGGCTAGACACTGGCTAGGCACAGGCTATGAACATGCCAGTGACAGGCAAGGCACAGGCTAGACACAGGCTAGACACTGGCTAGGCACAACTAGACACTGGCTTGGCACAGACTAGACACTGGCTAAACACAGGCTAGACACAGGCTAGACACAGGCTTGACACAGGCTAGACACAGGCTAGACACAGGCTAGACACGGGCTAGACACAGGCTAGACACAGGCTAGACACTGGCTAGGCACAGGCTAGACACTGGCTTGGCACAGACTAGACGCTAGCTAAACACAGGCTAGACACAGGCTAGAACCAGGCTAGACACAGGCTAGACACAGGCTAGACACAGGCTATACACTGGCTAGGCACAGGCTATACACTGGCTAGGCACAGGCTAGACTCTTGCTATGCACAGGCTAGACAAAGGCTAGACACTGGCTAGGCACAGGCTAGGCACTGGCTAGACACTGGCTAGGCACAACTAGACACTGGCTTGGCACAGACTAGACACTGGCTAAACACAGGCTAGACACAGGCTAGACACAGGCTAGACACTGGCTAGGCACAGACTAGGCACAGGCTAGACACAGGCTAGACACAGGCTAGACACAGGCTAGACACAGGCTAGACACAGGCTATACACTGGCTAGGCACAGGCTATACACTGGCTAGGCACAGGCTAGACTCTTGCTATGCACAGGCTAGACAAAGGCTAGACACTGGCTAGGCACAGGCTAGGCACTGGCTAGACACTGGCTAGGCACACGCTAGACACTGGCTTGGCACAGGCTAGACACAGGCTAGACACAGGCTAGGCACAGGCTAGGCACAGGCTAGGTACAAGCTAGGCACAGGTTAGGCACAGGCTATGAACATGCCAGTGACAGGCAAGGCACAGGCTAGACACAGGCTGGACACTGGCTAGGCACAGGCTAGACACTGGCTTGGCACAGACTAGACACAGGCTAGACACAGGCTAGACACAGGCTATACACTGGCTAGGCACAGGCTATACACTGGCTAGGCACAGGCTAGACTCTTGCTATGCACAGGCTAGACAAAGGCTAGACACTGGCTAGGCACAGGCTAGGCACTGGCTAGACACTGGCTAGGCACACGCTATGCACATGCCAGTCTCACGCAAGGCACAGGCTAGACACAGGCTAGACACAGGCTAGACACAGGCTAGACACAGGCTAGACACAGGCTAGACACAGGCTAAAGACAGGCTAGACACAGGCTAAACACATGCTAGACACAGCCTAGACACAGGCTAGACACAGGCTAGACACAGGCTAGACACAGGCTAGGCACAGGCCAGGCACAGGCTAGGCACAGGCTAGGTACAAGCTAGGCACAGGTTAGGCACAGGCTAGACACAGGCTAGACACAGTCAAGACACAGATTAGAAAAAGGCTAGAGAAAGGCTATACACTTGCTAGGCACAGGGTAGACTCTGGCTATGCCTAGGCTATGCATATGCCAGTCTCAGACAAGGCACAGGCTAGACACAGGCTAGACACTGGCTAGGCGCAGGCTATGAACATGCCAGTGACAGGCAAGGCACAGGCTAGACACAGGCTAGACACTGGCTAGGCACAGGCTAGACACTGGCTTGGCACAGACTAGACACTGGCTAAACACAGGCTAGACACAGGCTAGACACAGGCTTGACACAGGCTAGACACAGGCTAGACACAGGCTAGACACGGGCTAGACACAGGCTAGACAGAGGCTAGACACTGGCTAGGCACAGGCTAGACACTGGCTTGGCACAGACTAGACACTAGCTAAACACAGGCTAGACACATGCTAGACACAGGCTAGACACAGGCTAGACACTGGCTAGCCACAGACTAGGCACAGGCTAGACACAGGCTAGACACAGGCTAGACACAGGCTAGACACAGGCTAGACACAGGCTAGACACAGGCTATACACTGGCTAGGCACAGGCTATACACTGGCTAGGCACAGGCTAGACTCTTGCTATGCACAGGCTAGACAAAGGCTAGACACTGGCTAGGCACAGGCTAGGCACTGGCTGAGACACTGGCTAGGCACACGCTAGACACTGGCTTGGCACAGGCTAGACACAGGCTAGACACAGGCTAGGCACAGGCTAGGCACAGGCTAGGTACAAGCTAGGCACAGGTTAGGCACAGGCTATGAACATGCCAGTGACAGGCAAGGCACAGGCTAGACACAGGCTAGACACTGGCTAGGCACAGGCTAGACACTGGCTTTGCACAGACTAGACACAGGCTAGACACAGGCTAGACACAGGCTATACACTGGCTAGGCACAGGCTATACACTGGCTAGGCACAGGCTAGACTCTTGCTATGCACAGGCTAGACAAAGGCTAGACACTGGCTAGGCACAGGCTAGGCACTGGCTAGACACTGGCTAGGCACACGCTATGCACATGCCAGTCTCACGCAAGGCACAGGCTAGACACAGGCTAGACACAGGCTAGACACAGGCTAGACACAGGCTAGACACAGGCTAGACACAGGCTAAAGACAGGCTAGACACAGGCTAAACACATGCTAGACACAGGCTAGACACAGGCTAGACACAGGCTAGACACAGGCTAGACACAGGCTAGGCACAGGCCAGGCACAGGCTAGGCACAGGCTAGGTACAAGCTAGGCACAGGTTAGGCACAGGCTAGACACAGGCTAGACACAGTCAAGACACAGATTAGAAAAAGGCTAGAGAAAGGCTATACACTTGCTAGGCACAGGGTAGACTCTGGCTATGCCTAGGCTATGCATATGCCAGTCTCAGACAAGGCACAGGCTAGACACAGGCTAGACACTGGCTAGGCGCAGGCTATGAACATGCCAGTGACAGGCAAGGCACAGGCTAGACACAGGCTAGACACTGGCTAGGCACAGGCTAGACACTGGCTTGGCACAGACTAGACACTGGCTAAACACAGGCTAGACACAGGCTAGACACAGGCTTGACACAGGCTAGACACAGGCTAGACACGGGCTAGACACAGGCTAGACAGAGGCTAGACACTGGCTAGGCACAGGCTAGACACTGGCTTGGCACAGACTAGACACTAGCTAAACACAGGCTAGACACATGCTAGACACAGGCTAGACACAGGCTAGACACAGGCTAGACACAGGCTAGACACAGGCTAGACAAGGCTAGACACAGGCTAGGCACAGGCAAGGCACAGGCTAGACACAGGCTAGACACAGGCTAGACACAGGGTGAGACACAGGCTAGATACAGGCTAGATACAGGCTAGACACAGGCTAGACACTGGCTAGGCACAGGCTAGACACAGGCTAGACACAGGCTAGACACAGGCTTGACACAGGCTAGACACAGGCTAGACACAGGCTAGACACAGGCTAGACACAGGCTAGACACAGGCCTGACACAGGCTAGACACAGGCTAGACACAGGCTAGACACAGGCCTGACACAGGCTAGACTCTTGCTATGCACAGGCTAGACAAAGGGTAGACACTGGCTAGGCACAGGCTAGGCACTGGTTAGACACTGGCTAGGCACACGCTATGCACATGCCAGTCTCAGGAAAGTCACAGGCTAGACACAGGCTAGACACAGGCTAGACACAGGCTAGACACAGGCTAGACACAGGCTAGACACAGGCTAGACAAAGGGTAGACACTGGCTAGGCACAGGCTAGGCACTGGTTAGACACTGGCTAGGCACACGCTATGCACATGCCAGTCTCAGGAAAGTCACAGGCTAGACACAGGCTAGACACAGGCTAGACACAGGCTAGACAAAGGCTAGACAGAGGCTATACACTGGCTAGGCACAGGCTAGACTCTGGCTATGCACCGGCTAGACAAAGGCTAGACACTGGCTAGGCACAGGCTAGGCACTAGCTAGACACTGGCTAGGCACACGCTATGCACATGCCAGTCTCAGGGAAGACACAGGCTAGAGACAGGCTAGACACAGGCTAGACACAGGCTAGACACAGGCTAGACACAGGCTAGACACAGACTAGACACAGGCTAGACACAGGCTAGACACAGGCTAGACACAGGCTAGACACAGGCTAGACACAGGCTAGACACAGGCTAGACAAGGGCTAGACACAGGCTAGACACAGGCTAGACACAGGCTAGACACAGGCTAGACACAGGCTAGACACAGGCTAGACACAGGCTAGACACAGGCTAGACACAGGCTAGACACAGGCTAAACACAGGCTAGACACAGGCTAGACACAGGCTAGACACAGGCTAGGCACAGGCTATGCACAGGCTAGGCACAAGCTAGGCACAGGTTAGGCACAGGCTAGACACAGGCTAGACACAGGCTAGACAAAGGCTAGACACAGGCTAGACACAGGCTAGACACAGGCTAAACACAGGCTAGACACAGGCTAGACACATGCTAGACACAGGCTAGACACAGGCTAGACACAGGCTAAACACAGGCTAGGCACAGGCTAGGCACAGGCTAGGTACAAGCTATGCACAGGTTAGGCACAGGCTAGACACAGGCTAGACCCAGTCAAGACACAGATTAGAAAAAGGCTAGACACAGGCTATACACTGGCTAGGCACAGGCTATACACTGGCTAGGCACAGGCTAGACTCTTGCTATGCACAGGCTAGACAAAGGCTAGACACTGGCTAGGCACAGGCTAGACACAGGCTAGACACTGGCTAGGCACAGGCTATGAACATGCCAGTGACAGGCAAGGCACAGGCTAGACACAGGCTAGACACTGGCTAGGCACAACTAGACACTGGCTTGGCACAGACTAGACACTGGCTAAACACAGGCTAGACACAGGCTAGACACAGGCTTGACACAGGCTAGACACAGGCTAGACACAGGCTAGACACGGGCTAGACACAGGCTAGACACGGGCTAGACACTGGCTAGGCACAGGCTAGACACTGGCTTGGCACAGACTAGACGCTAGCTAAACACAGGCTAGACACAGGCTAGAACCAGGCTAGACACAGGCTAGACACAGGCTAGACACAGGCTATACACTGGCTAGGCACATGCTATACACTGGCTAGGCACAGGCTAGACTCTTGCTATGCACAGGCTAGACAAAGGCTAGACACTGGCTAGGCACAGGCTAGGCACTGGCTAGACACTGGCTAGGCACAACTAGACACTGGCTTGGCACAGACTAGACACTGGCTAAACACAGGCTAGACACAGGCTAGACACAGGCTAGACACTGGCTAGGCACAGACTAGGCACAGGCTAGACACAGGCTAGACACAGGCTAGACACAGGCTAGACACAGGCTAGACACAGGCTAGACACAGGCTATACACTGGCTAGGCACAGGCTAGACAAAGGCTAGACAGAGGCTATACACTGGCTAGGCACAGGCTAGACTCTGGCTATGCACCGGCTAGACAAAGGCTACACACTGGCTAGGCACAGGCTAGGCACTGGCTAGACACTGGCTAGGCACACGCTATGCACATGCCAGTCTCAGGGAAGACACAGGCTAGAGACAGGCTAGACACAGGCTAGACACAGGCTAGACACAGGCTAGACACAGGCTAGACACAGACTAGACACAGGCTAGACACAGGCTAGACACAGGCTAGACACAGGCTAGACACAGGCTAGACAAGGGCTAGACACAGGCTAGACACAGGCTAGACACAGGCTAGACACAGGCTAGACACAGGCTAGACACAGGCTAGACACAGGCTAGACACAGGCTAAACACAGGCTAGACACAGGCTAGACACAGGCTAGACACAGGCTAGACACAGGCTAGACACAGGCTAGACACAGGCTAGACACAGGCTAGACACAGGCTAGACACAGGCTAGACACAGGCTAGACACAGGCTAGACACAGGCTAGACACAGGCTAGGCACAGGCTATGCACAGGCTAGGCACAAGCTAGGCACAGGTTAGGCACAGGCTAGACACAGGCTAGACACAGGCTAGACAAAGGCTAGACACAGGCTAGACACAGGCTAGACACAGGCTAGACACAGGCTAAACACAGGCTAGACACAGGCTAGACACATGCTAGACACAGGCTAGACACAGGCTAGACACAGGCTAAACATAGGCTAGGCACAGGCTAGGCACAGGCTAGGCACAGGCTAGGTACAAGCTATGCACAGGTTAGGCACAGGCTAGACACAGGCTAGACCCAGTCAAGACACAGATTAGAAAAAGGCTAGACAGAGGCTATACACTGGCTAGGCACAGGGTAGACTCTGGCTATGCCTAGGTTATGCATATGCCAGTCTCAGGCAAGGCACAGGCTAGACACAGGCTAGACACTGGCTAGGCACAGGCTATGAACATGCCAGTGACAGGCAAGGCACAGGCTAGACACAGGCTAAACACATGCTAGACATAGGCTAGACACTGGCTTGGCACAGACTAGACACTGGCTAAACACAGGCTAGACACAGGCTAGACACAGGCTTGACACAGGCTAGACACAGGCTAGACACAGGCTAGACACAGGCTAGACACAGGCTAGACACTGGCTAGACACAGGCTAGACACTGGCTAGGCACAGGCTAGACACTGGCTTGGCACAGACTAGACGCTAGCTAAACACAGGCTAGACACAGGCTAGAACCAGGCTAGACACAGGCTAGACACAGGCTAGACACAGGCTATACACTGGCTAGGCACAGGCTATACACTGGCTAGGCACAGGCTAGACTCTTGCTATGCACAGGCTAGACAAAGGCTAGACACTGGCTAGGCACAGGCTAGGCACTGGCTAGACACTGGCTAGGCACAACTAGACACTGGCTTGGCACAGACTAGACACTGGCTAAACACAGGCTAGACACAGGCTAGACACAGGCTAGACACTGGCTAGGCACAGACTAGGCACAGGCTAGACACAGGCTAGACACAGGCTAGACACAGGCTAGACACAGGCTAGACACAGGCTAGACACAGGCTATACACTGGCTAGGCACAGGCTAGACAAAGGCTAGACAGAGGCTATACACTGGCTAGGCACAGGCTAGACTCTGGCTATGCACCGGCTAGACAAAGGCTAGACACTGGCTAGGCACAGGCTAGGCACTGGCTAGACACTGGCTAGGCACACGCTATGCACATGCCAGTCTCAGGGAAGACACAGGCTAGAGACAGGCTAGACACAGGCTAGACACAGGCTAGACACAGGCTAGACACAGGCTAGACACAGGCTAGACACAGACTAGACACAGGCTAGACACAGGCTAGACACAGGCTAGACACAGGCTAGACACAGGCTAGACAAGGGCTAGACACAGGCTAGACACAGGCTAGACACAGGCTAGACACAGGCTAGACACAGGCTAGACACAGGCTAGACACAGGCTAGACACAGGCTAGACACAGGCTAAACACAGGCTAGACACAGGCTAGACACAGGCTAGACACAGGCTAGACACAGGCTAGACACAGGCTAGACACAGGCTAGACACAGGCTAGACACAGGCTAGACACAGGCTAGACACAGGCTAGACACAGGCTAGGCACAGGCTATGCACAGGCTAGGCACAAGCTAGGCACAGGTTAGGCACAGGCTAGACACAGGCTAGACACAGGCTAGACAAAGGCTAGACACAGGCTAGACACAGGCTAGACACAGGCTAGACACAGGCTAAACACAGGCTAGACACAGGCTAGACACATGCTAGACACAGGCTAGACACAGGCTAGACACAGGCTAAACACAGGCTAGGCACAGGCTAGGCACAGGCTAGGCACAGGCTAGGTACAAGCTATGCACAGGTTAGGCACAGGCTAGACACAGGCTAGACCCAGTCAAGACACAGATTAGAAAAAGGCTAGACAGAGGCTATACACTGGCTAGGCACAGGGTAGACTCTGGCTATGCCTAGGTTATGCATATGCCAGTCTCAGGCAAGGCACAGGCTAGACACAGGCTAGACACTGGCTAGGCACAGGCTATGAACATGCCAGTGACAGGCAAGGCACAGGCTAGACACAGGCTAAACACATGCTAGACATAGGCTAGACACTGGCTTGGCACAGACTAGACACTGGCTAAACACAGGCTAGACACAGGCTAGACACAGGCTTGACACAGGCTAGACACAGGCTAGACACAGGCTAGACACAGGCTAGACACAGGCTAGACACAGGCTAGACACTGGCTAGACACAGGCTAGACACTGGCTAGGCACAGGCTAGACACTGGCTTGGCACAGACTAGACGCTAGCTAAACACAGGCTAGACACAGGCTAGAACCAGGCTAGACACAGGCTAGACACAGGCTAGACACAGGCTATACACTGGCTAGGCACAGGCTATACACTGGCTAGGCACAGGCTAGACTCTTGCTATGCACAGGCTAGACAAAGGCTAGACACTGGCTAGGCACAGGCTAGGCACTGGCTAGACACTGGCTAGGCACAACTAGACACTGGCTTGGCACAGACTAGACACTGGCTAAACACAGGCTAGACACAGGCTAGACACAGGCTAGACACTGGCTAGCCACAGACTAGGCACAGGCTAGACACAGGCTAGACACAGGCTAGACACAGGCTAGACACAGGCTAGACACAGGCTATACACTGGCTAGGCACAGGCTATACACTGGCTAGGCACAGGCTAGACTCTTGCTATGCACAGGCTAGACAAAGGCTAGACACTGGCTAGGCACAGGCTAGGCACTGGCTAGACACTGGCTAGGCACACGCTAGACACTGGCTTGGCACAGGCTAGACACAGGCTAGACACAGGCTAGGCACAGGCTAGGCACAGGCTAGGTACAAGCTAGGCACAGGTTAGGCACAGGCTATGAACATGCCAGTGACAGGCAAGGCACAGGCTAGACACAGGCTAGACACTGGCTAGGCACACTCTAGACACTGGCTTGGCACAGACTAGACACAGGCTAGACACAGGCTAGACACAGGCTATACACTGGCTAGGCACAGGCTATACACTGGCTAGGCACAGGCTAGACTCTTGCTATGCACAGGCTAGACAAAGGCTAGACACTGGCTAGGCACAGGCTAGGCACTGGCTAGACACTGGCTAGGCACACGCTATGCACATGCCAGTCTCACGCAAGGCACAGGCTAGACACAGGCTAGACACAGGCTAGACACAGGCTAGATACAGGCTAGACACAGGCTAGACACAGGCTAGACACGGGCTAGACACAGGCTAGACAGAGGCTAGACACTGGCTAGGCACAGGCTAGACACTGGCTTGGCACAGACTAGACACTAGCTAAACACAGGCTAGACACAGGCTTGACACAGGCTAGACACAGGCTAGACACAGGCTAGACACTGGCTAGGCACACGCTATGCACATGCCAATCTCAGGCAAGGCACAGGCTAGACACAGGCTAGACACAGGCTATACACTGGCTAGGCACAGGCTAAACTCTTGCTATGCACAGGCTAAACAAAGGCTAGACACTGGCTAGGCACAGGCTAGGCACTGGCTAGACACTGGCTAGGCACACGCTATGCACATGCCAGTCTCAGGCAAGGCACAGGCTAGACACAGGCTAGACACAGGCTAGACACAGGCTAGACACAGGCTAGACACAGGCTAGACACAGGGTAGACACAGGGTAGACACAGGGTAGACACAGGCTAGACACAGGCTAGACACAGGCTAGACACAGGCTAGACACAGGCTAGACACAGGCTAGACACAGGCTAGACACAGGCTAAACTCAGGCTAGACACAAGCTAAACACATGCTAGACACAGGCTAGACACAGGCTAGACACAGGCTAGACACAGGCTAGACACAGGCTAGACACAGGCTAGACACAGGCTAGACACAGGCTAGACAAGGGCTAGACACAGGCTAGACACAGGCTAGACACAGGCTAGAAACAGGCTAGACACAGGCTAGACACAGGCTAGACACAGGCTAGACACAGGCTAAACACAGGCTAGACACAGGCTAGACACAGGCTAGACACAGGCTAGACACAGGCTAGACACAGGCTAGACACAGGCTAGACACAGGCTAGACACAGGCTAGACACAGGCTAGACACAGGCTATACACAGGCTAGACACAGGCTAGACACAGGCTAGACACAGGCTAGACACAGGCTAGACACAGGCTAGACACACGCTAGACACAGGCTAGACACAGGCTAGACACAGGCTAGACACAGGCTAGACACAGGCTAGACACAGGCTAGACACAGGCTAGACACAGGCTAGACACAGGCTAGACACAGGCTAGACACAGGCTAGACACAGGCTAGACACAGGCTAGACACTGGCTAAACACAGGCTAGACACAGGCTAGACACAGGCTAGACACTGGCTTGGCACAGACTAGACACTGGCTAAACACAGGCTAGACACAGGCTAGACACAGGCTTGACACAGGCTAGACACAGGCTAGTCACAGGCTAGACACAGGCTAGACACAGGCTAGACACAGGCTAGACACAGGCTAGACACAGGCCTGGCACAGGCTAGACTCTTGCTATGCACAGGCTAGACACAGGCTAGACACTGGCTAGGCACAGGCTAGGCACTGGTTAGACACTGGCTAGGCACACGCTATGCACATGCCAGTCTCAGGAAAGTCACAGGCTAGACACAGGCTAGACACAGGCTAGACACAGGCTAGACACAGGCTAGACACAGGCTAGACACAGGCTAGACACAGGCTAGACACAGGCTAGACACAGGCTAGACACAGGCTAGACACAGGCTAGACACAGGCTAGGCACAGGCTAGGCATAGGCTAGGCACAAGCTAGGCACAGGTTAGGAACAGGCTAGACACAGGCTAGACACCTTCAAGACACAGACTAGACAAAGGCTAGACAGAGGCTATACACTGGCTAGGCACAGGCTAGACTCTGGCTATGCACCGGCTAGACAAAGGCTAGACACTGGCTAGGCACAGGCTAGGCACTGGCTAGACACTGGCTAGGCACACGCTATGCACATGCCAGTCTCAGGGAAGACACAGGCTAGAGACAGGCTAGACACAGGCTAGACACAGGCTAGACACAGGCTAGACACAGGCTAGACACAGGCTAGACACAGGCTAGACACAGACTAGACACAGGCTAGACACAGGCTAGACACAGGCTAGACACAGGCTAGACACAGGCTAGACAAGGGCTAGACACAGGCTAGACACAGGCTAGACACAGGCTAGAAACAGGCTAGACACAGGCTAGACACAGGCTAGACACAGGCTAGACACAGGCTAAACACAGGCTAGACACAGGCTAGACACAGGCTAGACACAGGCTAGACACAGGCTAGACACAGGCTAGACACAGGCTAGACACAGGCTAGACACAGGCTAGACACAGGCTAGACACAGGCTATACACAGGCTAGACACAGGCTAGACACAGGCTAGACACAGGCTAGACACAGGCTAGACACAGGCTAGACACAGGCTAGACACAGGCTAGACACAGGCTAGACAGAGGCTAGACACAGGCTAGACAGAGGCTAGACACAGGCTAGACAGAGGCTAGACACAGGCTAGACACAGGCTAGACACAGGCTAGACACAGGCTAGACACAGGCTAGACACAGGCTAGACACAGGCTAGACACAGGCTAGACACAAGCTAGACACAGGCTAGACACAGGCTAGACACAGGCTAGACACAGGCTAGACACAGGCTAGACACAGGCTAGACACAGGCTAGACACAGGCTAGACACAGGCTAGACACAGGCTAGACACAGGCTAGACACAGGCTAGACACAGGCTAGACACAGGCTAGACACAGGCTAGACACAGGCTAGACACCAGGCTAGACACAGGCTAGGCACAGGCTAGACTCTTGCTATGCACAGGCTAGACAAAGGGTAGACACTGGCTAGGCACACGCTATGCTCATGCCAGTCTCAGGAAAGTCACAGGCTAGACACAGGCTAGACACAGGCTAGACACAGGCTAGACACAGGCTAGACACAGGCTAGACACAGGCTAGACACAGGCTAGACACAGGCTAGACCCAGGCTAGACACAGGCTAGACACAGGCTAGGCACAGGCTAGGCACAGGCTAGGCACAAGCTAGGCACAGGTTAGGCACAGGCTAGACACAGGCTAGACACCGTCAAGACACAGACTAGACAAAGGGTAGACAGAGGCTATACACTGGCTAGGCACAGGCTAGACTCTGTCTATGCACCGGCTAGACAAAGGCTAGACACTGGCTAGGCACAGGCTAGGCACTGGCTAGACACTGGCTAGGCACACGCTATGCACATGCCAGTCTCAGGCAAGACACAGGCCAGAGACAGGCTAGACACAGGCTAGACACAGGCTAGACACAGGCTAGACACAGGCTAGACACAGGCTAGACACAGGCTAGACACAGGCTAGACACAGGCTAGACACAGGCTAGACACAGGCTAGACACAGGCTATACACAGGCTAGAAACAGGCTAGACACAGGCTAGACACAGGCTAGACACAGGCTAGACACAGGCTAGACACAGGCTAGACACAGGCTAGACACAGGCTAGACACCGTCAAGACACAGACTAGACAAAGGATAGACAGAGGCTATACACTGGCTAGGCACAGGCTAGACTCTGGCTATGCACCGGCTAGACAAAGGCTAGACACTGGCTAGGCACAGGCTAGGCACTGGCTAGACACTGGCTAGGCACACGCTATGCACATGCCAGTCTCAGGCAAGACACTGGCTACAGACAGGCTAGACACAGGCTAGACACAGGCTAGACACAGGCTAGACACAGGCTAGACACAGGCTAGACACAGGCTAGACACACAGGCTAGACACAGGCTAGACACAGGCTAGACACAGGCTAGACACAGGCTAGACACAGGCTAGACACAGGCTAGACACAGGCTAGACACAGGCTAGACACAGGCTAGACACAGGCTAGACACAGGCTAGGCACAGGCTAGACACAGGCTAGACACAGGCTAGACACAGGCTAGTCACAGGCTAGACACAGGCTAGACACAGGCTAGACACAGGCTAGAGACAGGCAAGGCACAGGCTAGACACAGGCTAGACACAGTCTAGACACAGTCTAGATACAGTCGAGACACAGGCTAGACACAGGCTAGACACAGGCTAGACACAGGTTAGACACAGGCTAGACACAGGCTAGACTCTTGCTATGCACACGCTAGACAAAGGGTAGACACTGGCTAGGCACAGGCTAGGCACTGGCTAGACACTGGCTAGGCACTGGCTAGACACTGGCTAGGCACTGGCTAGACACTGGCTAGGCACACGCTATGCACATGCCAGTCTCAGGCAAGGCACAGGCTAGACACAGGCTAGACACAGGGTAGATACAGGCTAGACACAGGCTAGACACAGGCTAGACACAGGGTAGACACAAGCTAGACACAGGCTAGACACAGGCTAGACACAGGCTAGACACAGGCTAGACACAGGCTAGACACAGGCTAGACACAGGCTAGACACAGGCTAGACACAGGCTAGACACAGGCTAGACACAGGGTAGACACAGGCTAGACACATGCTAGACACAGGCTAGACACAGGCTAGACACAGGCTAGACACAGGCTAGGCACAGGCTAGGCACAGGCTAGGCACAAGCTAGGCACAGGTTAGGCACAGGCTAGACACAGGCTAGACACCGTCAAGACACAGACTAGACAAAGGCTAGACAGAGACTATACACTGGCTAGGCACAGGCTAGACTCTTGCTATGCACCGGCTAGACAAAGGCTAGACACTGGCTAGGCACAGGCTATGCACAGGCTAGACACAGGCTAGACACAGGCTAGACACAGGCTAGACACAGGCTAGACACAGGCTAGACACAGCCTAGACACAGGCTAGACACAGGCTAGACACAGGCTAGACACAGGGTAGACACAGGCTAGAAACAGGCTAGACACAGGCTAGAAACAGGCTAGACACAGGCTAGACAGAGGCTAGACACAGGCTAGACACAGGCTAGACACAGCCTAGACACAGGCTAGATACAGGCTAGACACAGGCTAGACACAGACTAGGCACAGGCTAGGCACAAGCTAGGCACAGGTTAGTCACAGGCTAGACACAGCCTAGACACAGGCTAGATACAGGCTAGACACAGGCTAGACACAGACTAGGCACAGGCTAGGCACAAGCTAGGCACAGGTTAGTCACAGGCTAGACACAGGCTAGACACTGGCTAAGCACACGCTAGACTCTGGCTATGCACCGGCTAGACAAAGGCTAGACACTGGCTAGGCACAGGCTAGGCACTGGCTAGACACTGGCTAGGCACACGCTATGCACATGCCAGTCTCAGGAAAGACACAGGCTAGAGACAGGCTAGACACAGGCTAGACACAGGCTAGACACAGGCTAGACACAGGCTAGACACAGGCTAGACACAGGCTAGACACAGGCTAGACACAGGCTAGACACAGGCTAGACACAGGCTAGACATAGGCTAAACACAGGCTAGACACAGGCTAGACATAGGCTAGACACAGGCTAGACATAGGCTAGACACAGGCTAGACACAGGCTAGACACAGGCTAGAGACAGGCAAGGCACAGGCTAGACACAGGCTAGACACAGGCTAGACACAGGCTAGACAGAGGCTATACACTGGCTAGGCACAGGCTAGACACAGGCTATGCACAGGCTAGGTAAAGGCTAGACACTGGCTAGGTACAGGCTAGGCACTGGCTAGACACGGGCTAGGCACACGCTATGCACATGCCTGTCTCAGGCAAGGCACAGGCTAGACACACGCTAGACACTGGCTAGGCACAGGATATGCACATGCCAGTCACAGGCAAGGCACAAGCTAGACACAGGCTAGACACAGGCTAGGCACAGGCTAGGCACATGCTGAGGCACTGGCTAGACACTGGCTAGGCACACGCTATGCACATGCCAGTCTCAGGCAAGGCACAGGCTAGACACAGGCTAGACACAGGCTAGACACAGGCTAGACACAGGCTAGACACAGGCTAGACACAGGCTAGACACAGGCTAGACACAGGCTAGACACAGGCTAGACACAGGCTAGACACTGGCTAGGCACAGGCTAGGCACTGGCTAGACACTGGCTAGGCACACGATATGCACATGCCAGTCTCAGGCAAGACACAGGCTAGACACAGGCTAGACACAGGCTAGACACAGGCTAGAAACAGGCTAGACACAGGCTAGACACAGGCTAGACACAGGCTAGACACAGGCTAGACACAGGCTAGACACAGGCTAGACACAGGCTAGACACAAGCTATACACAGGCTATACACAGGCTAGACACAGGCTAGACACAGGCTAGACACAGGCTAAACACAGGCTAGACACAGGCTAGACACAGGCTAGACACATGGCTAGACACAGGCTAGACACAGGCTAGACACAGGCTAGCCACAGGCTAGACACAGGCTAGGCACAGGCAAGGCACAGGCTAGACACAGGCTAGACAGGGGCTAGACACAGCCTAGACACACACCTAGACACAGGCTAGACACAGGCTACACACAGGCTAGACACAGGCTAGACACAGGCTAGACACAGGCTAGACACAGGCTAGACACAGGCTACACACAGGCTAGACACAGGCTAGACACAGGCTAGACACAGGCTAGACACAGGCTAGACACAGGCTAGACACAGGCTAGACACAGGCTAGACACAGGCTAGACACAGGGCTAGACACAGGCTAGACACAGGCTAGACACAGGCTAGACACAGGCTAGACACAGGCTAGACACAGGCTAGACACAGGCTAGACACAGGCTAGACACAGGCTAGACACAGGCTAGACACAGGCTAGACACAGGCTAGACACAGGCTAGACACAGTCTAGACACAGGCTAGACACAGTCTAGACACAGTCTAGACACAGTCTAGACACAGGCTAGACACAGGCTAGACACAGGCTAGGCACAGGCTAGACACAGGCTAGACACAGGCTAGACACAGGCTAGACACAGGCTAGACACAGGCTAGGCACAGGCTAGACACAGGCTAGACACAGGCTAGACACAGGCTAGACATATGCTAGACACAGGCTAGAGACAGGCAAGGCACAGGCTAGACTCTTGCTATGCACAGGCTAGACAAAGGGTAGACACTGGCTAGGCACAGGCTAGGCACTGGTTAGACACTGGCTAGGCACACGCTATGCACATGCCAGTCTCAAGCAAGGCACAGGCTAGACACAGGCTAGATAAAGGCTAGACACTGGCTAGGTACAGGCTAGGCACTGGCTAGACACGGGCTAGGCACACGCTATGCACATGCCTGTCTCAGGCAAGGCACAGGCTAGACACAGGCTAGACACTGGCTAGGCACAGGCTATGCACATGCCAGTCACAGGCAAGGCACAAGCTAGACACAGGCTAGACACAGGCTAGGCACAGGCTAGGCACATGCTAGGCACTGGCTAGACACTGGCTAGGCACACGCTATGCACATGCCAGTCTCAGGCAAGGCACAGGCTAGACACAGGCTAGACACAGGCTAGACACAGGCTAGACACAGGCTAGACACAGGCTAGACACAGGCTAGACACAGGCTAGACACAGGCTAGACACTGGCTAGGCACAGGCTAGGCACTGGCTAGACACTGGCTAGGCACACGCTATGCACATGCCAGTCTCAGGCAAGACACAGGCTAGACACAGGCTAGACACAGGCTAGACACAGGCTAGAAACAGGCTAGACACAGGCTAGACACAGGCTAGACACAGGCTAGACACAGGCTAGACACAGGCTAGACACAAGCTATACACAGGCTATACACAGGCTAGACACAGGCTAGACACAGGCTAGACACAGGCTAGAAACAGGCTAGACACAGGCTAGACACAGGCTAGACACAGGCTAGACACAGGCTAGGCACAGGCAAGGCACAGGCTAGACACAGGCTAGACACAGGCTAGACACAGCCTAGACACACACCTAGACACAGGCTAGACACAGGCTAGACACAGGCTAGACACAGGCTAGACACAGGCTAGACACAGGCTAGACAGAGGCTAGACACAGGCTAGACACAGGCTAGACACAGCCTAGACACAGGCTAGACACAGCCTAGACACAGGCTAGACACAGGCTAGACACAGGCTAGACACAGGCTAGACACAGGCTAGGTACAGGCTAGGCACTGGCTAGACACGGGCTAGGCACACGCTATGCACATGCCTGTCTCAGGCAAGGCACAGGCTAGACACAGGCTAGACACTGGCTAGGCACAAGCTATGCGCATGCCAGTCACAGGCAAGGCACAGGCTAGACACAGGCTAGACACAGGCTAGACACAGGCTAGACACAGGCTAGACACAGGCTAGACACAGGCTAGACACAAGCTATACACAGGCTATACACAGGCTAGATACAGGCTAGACACAGGCTAGACACAGGCTAAACACAGGCTAGACACAGGCTAGACACAGGCAAGACACATGGCTAGACACAGGCTAAACACAGGCTAGACACAGGCTAGCCACAGGCTAGACACAGGCTAGGCACAGGCAAGGCACAGGCTAGACACAGGCTAGACAGGGCTAGACACAGGCTAGACACAGGCTAGACACAGGCTAGGCACAGGCTAGACACAGGCTAGACACAGGCTAGACACAGGCTAGACACAGGCTAGACACAGGCTAGACACAGGCTAGACACAGGCTAGACACAGGCTAGACACAGGCTAGACACAGGCTAGACACAGGCTAGACACAGGCTAGACACAGGCCAGACACAGGCTAGACATAGGCTAGACACAGGCTAGACACAGGCTAGACACAGGCTAGAGACAGGCAAGACACAGGCTAGACACAGGCTAGACACAGGCTAGACACAGGCTAGACACAGGCTAGACACAAGCTATACACAGGCTATACACAGGCTAGAACCAGGCTAGACACAGGCTAGACACAGGCTAGACACAGGATAGACACAGGCTAGACACAGGCTAGACACAGGCTAGACACAGGCTAGCCACAGGCTAGACACAGGCTAGGCACAGGCAAGGCACAGGCTAGACACAGCCTAGACACAGGCTAGACACAGGCTAGACACAGGCTAGACACAGGCTAGACACAGGCTAGACACAGGCTAGACACAGGCTAGACACAGGCTAGACACAGGCTAGACACAGGCTAGACACAGGCTAGACACAGGCTAGACACAGGCTAGACACAGGCTAGACACAGGCTAGACACAGGCTAGACACAGGCTAGACATAGGCTAGACACAGGCTAGACACAGGCTAGAGACAGGCAAGGCACAGGCTAGACACAGGCTAGACAATGTCTAGACACAGTCTAGACACAGGCTAGACACAGGCTAGACACAGGCTAGACATAGGCTAGACACAGGCTAGACACAGGCTAGAGACAGGCAAGGCACAGGCTAGACACAGGCTAGACAATGTCTAGACACAGTCTAGACACAGGCTAGACACAGTCTAGACACAGGCTAGACACAGGCTAGACACAGGCTAGACACAGGTTAGACACAGGCTAGACACAGGCTAGACTCTTGCTATGCACAGGCTAGACAAAGGGTAGACACTGGCTAGGCACAGGCTAGGCACTGGCTAGACACTGGCTAGGCACACGCTATGCACATGCCAGTCTCAGGCTGGACACAGGCTAGACACAGGCTAGACACAGGCTAGACACAGGCTAGACACAGGCTAGACACAGGCTAGACACAGGCTAGACACAGGCTAGACACAGGCTAGACACAGGCTAGACACAGGCTAGACAGAGGCTAGACACAGGCTAGACACAGGCTAGACACAGGCTAGACACAGGCTAGACACAGGCTAGACACAGGCTAGACACAGGCTAGACACAGGCTAGACACAGGCTAGACACATGCTAGACACAGGCTAGACACAGGCTAGACACAGGCTAGACACAGGCTAGGCACAGGCTAGGCACAGGCTAGGCACAGCCCTAGACACAGGCTAGACACAGGCTAGACACAGGCTAGACACAGGCTAGACACAGGCTAGACACAGGCTAGACACAGGCTAGACACAGGCTAGGCACAGGCTAGACACAGGCTAGACACAGGCTAGACACAGGCTAGACACAGGCTAGACACAGGCTAGACACAGGCTAGACACAGGCTAGACACAGGCTAGACACAGGCTAGACACAGGCTAGACACAGGCTAGACACAGGCTAGACACAGGCTAGAGACAGGCAAGGCACAGGCTAGACACAGGCTAGACAATGTCTAGACACAGTCTAGACACAGGCTAGACACAGTCTAGACACAGGCTAGACACAGGCTAGACACAGGCTAGACACAGGTTAGACACAGGCTAGACACAGGCTAGACTCTTGCTATGCACAGGCTAGACAAAGGGTAGACACTGGCTAGGCACAGGCTAGGCACTGGCTAGACACTGGCTAGGCACACGCTATGCACATGCCAGTCTCAGGCAAGGCACAGGCTAGACACAGGCTACACAGGCTAGACACAGGCTAGACACAGGCTAGACACAAGCTAGACACAGGCTAGACACAGGCTAGACACAGGCTAGACACAGGCTAGACACAGGCTAGACACAGGCTAGACACAGGCTAGACACAGGCTAGACACAGGCTAGATACAGGCTAGACACATGCTAGACACAGGCTAGACACAGGCTAGACACAGGCTAGACACAGGCTAGGCACAGGCTAGGCACAGGCTAGGCACAGGCTAGGCACAAGCTAGGCACAGGTTAGGCACAGGCTAGACACAGGCTAGACACCGTCAAGACACAGACTAGACAAAGGCTAGACAGAGGCTAGACACAGGCAAGGCACAGGCTAGACTCTTGCTATGCACCGGCTAGACAAAGGCTAGACACTGGCTAGGCACAGGCTATGCACAGGCTAGACACAGGCTAGACACAGGCTAGACACAGGCTAGACACAGGCTAGACACAGGCTAGACACAGGCTAGACACAGCCTAGACACAGGCTAGACACAGGCTAGACACAGCCTAGACACAGGCTATGCACATGGCAATCACAGGCAAGGCACAAGCTAGACACAGGCTAGACACAGGCTAGGCACAGGCAAGGCACATGCTAGGCACTGGCTAGACACTGGCTAGGCACACGCTATGCACATGCCAGTCTCAGGCAAGGCACAGGCTAGACACAGGCTAGACACTGGCTACGCACAGGCTATGCACATGCCAGTCATAGGCAAGGCACAGGCTAGACACAGGCTAGACACAGGCTGGGCACAGGCTAGGCACAGGCTAGGCACAGGCTAGGCACATGCTAGGCACAGGCTAGACACAGGCTAGACAAACGCTAGACACTGGGTAGGCACAGGCTAGGCACTGGCTAGACACTGGCTAGGCACAGGCTAGGCACTGGCTAGACACAGGCTAGACACAGGCTAGACACAGGCTAGACACAGCCTAGACACAAGCTATGCACATGGCAATCACAGGCAAGGCACAAGCTAGACACAGGCTAGACACAGGCTACGCACAGGCAAGGCACATGCTAGGCACTGGCTAGACACTGGCTAGGCACACGCCATGCACATGCCAGTCTCAGGCAAGGCACAGGCTAGACACAGGCTAGACACTGGCTACGCACAGGCTATGCACATGCCAGTCATGGGCAAGGCACAGGCTAGACACAGGCTAGACACAGGCTGGGCACAGGCTAGGCACAGGCTAGGCACAGGCTAGGCACATGCTAGGCACAGGCTAGACACAGGCTAGACAAACGCTAGACACTGGGTAGGCACAGGCTAGGCACTGGCTAGACACTGGCTAGGCACAGGCTAGGCACTGGCTAGACACTGGCTAGGCACACGCTATGCACATGCCAGTCTCAGCCAAGACACAGGTCAGACACAGGCTAGACACAGGCTAATCACAGGCTAGACACAGGCTAGACACAGGCTAGACACAGGCTAGACACAGGCTAGACACAGGCTAGACACAGGCTAGACACATGCTAGACACAGGCTAGACACAGGCTAGACACAGGCTAGACACAGGCTAGGCACAGGCTAGGCACAGGCTAGGCACAGGCTAGGCACAAGCTAGGCACAGGTTAGGCACAGGCTAGACACAGGCTAGACACCGTCAAGACACAGACTAGACAAAGGCTAGACAGAGGCTAGACACAGGCAAGGCACAGGCTAGACTCTTGCTATGCACCGGCTAGACAAAGGCTAGACACTGGCTAGGCACAGGCTATGCACAGGCTAGACACAGGCTAGACACAGGCTAGACACAGGCTAGACACAGGCTAGACACAGGCTAGACACAGGCTAGACACAGCCTAGACACAGGCTATGCACATGGCAATCACAGGCAAGGCACAAGCTAGACACAGGCTAGACACAGGCTAGGCACAGGCAAGGCACATGCTAGGCACTGGCTAGACACTGGCTAGGCACACGCTATGCACATGCCAGTCTCAGGCAAGGCACAGGCTAGACACAGGCTAGACACTGGCTACGCACAGGCTATGCACATGCCAGTCACAGGCAAGGCACAGGCTAGACACAGGCTAGACACAGGCTGGGCACAGGCTAGGCACAGGCTAGGCACAGGCTAGGCACATGCTAGGCACAGGCTAGACACAGGCTAGACAAACGCTAGACACTGGGTAGGCACAGGCTAGGCACTGGCTAGACACTGGGTAGGCACAGGCTAGGCACTGGCTAGACACAGGCTAGACACAGGCTAGACACAGGCTAGACACAGCCTAGACACAAGCTATGCACATGGCAATCACAGGCAAGGCACAAGCTAGACACAGGCTAGACACAGGCTACGCACAGGCAAGGCACATGCTAGGCACTGGCTAGACACTGGCTAGGCACACGCTATGCACATGCCAGTCTCAGGCAAGGCACAGGCTAGACACAGGCTAGACACTGGCTACGCACAGGCTATGCACATGCCAGTCACAGGCAAGGCACAGGCTAGACACAGGCTAGACACAGGCTGGGCACAGGCTAGGCACAGGCTAGGCACAGGCTAGACACTGGGTAGGCACAGGCTAGGCACTGGCTAGACACTGGCTAGGCACAGGCTAGGCACTGGCTAGACACTGGCTAGGCACACGCTATGCACATGCCAGTCTCAGCCAAGACACAGGTCAGACACAGGCTAGACACAGGCTAGTCACAGGCTAGACACAGGCTAGACACAGGCTAGACACAGGCTAGACACCGTCAAGACACAGACTAGACAAAGGATAGACAGAGGCTATACACTGGCTAGGCACAGGCTAGACTCTGGCTATGCACCGGCTAGACAAAGGCTAGACAAAGGCTAGACACTGGCTAGGCACAGGCTAGGCACTGGCTAGACACTGGCTAGGCACACGCTATGCACATGCCAGTCTCAGGCAAGACACAGGCTAGAGACAGGCTAGACACAGGCTAGACACATGCTAGACACAGGCTAGACACAGGCTAGACACAGGCTAGACACAGGCTAGACACAGGCTAGACACAGGCTAGACACAGGCTAGACACAGGCTAGACACAGGCTAGACACAGGCTAGACACACGCTAAACACAGGCTAGACACAGGCTAGACACAGGCTAGACACAGGCTAGACACTAGCTAGACACAGGCTAGACACAGGCTAGACACAGGCTAGACACAGGCTAGACACAGGCTAGACACAGGCTAGACACAGGCTAGACACAGGCTAGACACAGGCTAGACACAGGCTAGACACAGGCTAGACACAGGCTAGACACAGGCTAGACACCGTCAAGACACAGACTAGACAAAGGATAGACAGAGGCTATACACTGACTAGGCACAGGCTAGACTCTGGCTATGCACCGGCTAGACAAAGGCTAGACAAAGGCTAGACACTGGCTAGGCACAGGCTAGGCACTGGCTAGACACTGGCTAGGCACACGCTATGCACATGCCAGTCTCAGGCAAGACACAGGCTAGAGACAGGCTAGACACAGGCTAGACACAGGCTAGACACAGGCTAGACACAGGCTAGACACAGGCTAGACACAGGCTAGACACAGGCTAGACACAGGCTAGACACAGGCTAGACACAGGCTAGATACAGGCTAGACACAGGCTAGACACAGGCTAGACACAGGCTAGACACAGGCTAGACACAGGCTAGAGACTGGCAAGGCACAGGCTAGACACAGGCTAGACACAGTCTAGACACAGTCTAGACACAGGCTAGACACAGGCTAGACACAGGCTAGACACAGGTTAGACACAGGCTAGACTCTTGCTATGCACAGGCTAGACACTGGCTAGGCACACGCTATGCACATGCCAGTCTCAGGCAAGTCACAGGCTAGACACAGGCTAGACACAGGCTAGACACAGGCTAGACACATGCTAGACACAGGCTAGACACAGGCTAGACACAGGCTAGACACAGGCTAGGCACAGGCTAGGCACAGGCCAGGCACAAGCTAGGCACAGGTTAGGCACAGGCTAGACACAGGCTAGACACCGTCAAGACACAGACTAGACAAAGGCTAGACAGAGACTATACACTGGCTAGGCACAGGCTAGACTCTTGCTATGCACCGGCTAGACAAAGGCTAGACACTGGCTAGGCACAGGCTATGCACAGGCTAGACACAGGCTAGACACAGGCTAGACACAGGCTAGACACAGGCTAGACACAGGCTAGACACAGGCAAGACACAGGCTAGACACAGGCTAGACACAGGCTAGACACAGCCTCGACACAGGCTAGACACAGGCTAGACACAGGCTAGACACAGGCTAGACACAGGCTAGACACAGGCTAGACACTGGCTAGACACAGGCTACACACAGGCTAGACACAGGCTAGACACAGGCTAGACACAGGGTAGACACAGGCTAGAAACAGGCTAGAAACAGGCTAGACACAGGCTAGAAACAGGCTAGACACAGGCTAGACACAGGCTAGACACAGGCTAGACACAGGCTAGATACAGGCTAGACACAGGCTAGACACAGGCTAGGCACAGGCTAGGCACAAGCTAGGCACAGGTTAGGCACAGGTTAGTCACAGGCTAGACACAGGCTATACACTGGCTAGGCACAGGCTAGACTCTGGCTATGCACCGGCTAGACAAAGGCTAGACACTGGCTAGGCACACGCTATGCACATGCCAGTCTCAGGAAAGACACAGGCTAGAGACAGGCTAGACACAGGCTAGACACAGGCTAGACACAGGCTAGACACAGGCTAGACACAGGCTAGGCACAGGCTAGGCACAGGCTAGGCACAGGCTAGGCACAAGCTAGGCACAGGTTATGCACAGGCTAGACACTGGCTAGACACCGTCAAGACACAGACTAGACAAAGGCTAGACAGAGACTATACACTGGCCAGGTACAGGCTAGACTCTTGCTATGCACCGGCTAGACAAAGGCTAGACACTGGCTAGGCACAGGCTATGCACAGGCTAGATACAGGCTAGACACAGGCTAGACACAGGCTAGACACAGGCTAGACACAGGCTAGACACAGGCTAGACACAGGCTAGACACAGGCTAGACACAGGCTAGACACAGGCTAGACACAGGCTAGCCACAGGCTAGATACAGGCTAGACACAGGCTAGACACAGGCTAGGCACAGGCTAGGCACAAGCTAGGCACAGGTTAGTCACAGGCTAGACACAGGCTATACACTGGCTAGGCACAGGCTAGACTCTGGCTATGCACCGGCTAGACAAAGGCTAGACACTGGCTAGGCACAGGCTATGCACAGGCTAGATACAGGCTAGACACAGGCTAGACACAGGCTAGACACAGGCTAGACACAGGCTAGACACAGGCTAGACACAGGCTAGACACAGGCTAGACACAGGCTAGACACAGGCTAGACACAGGCTAGCCACAGGCTAGATACAGGCTAGACACAGGCTAGACACAGGCTAGGCACAGGCTAGGCACAAGCTAGGCACAGGTTAGGCACAGGTTAGTCACAGGCTAGACACAGGCTATACACTGGCTAGGCACAGGCTAGACTCTGGCTATGCACCGGCTAGACAAAGGCTAGACACTGGCTAGGCACACGCTATGCACATGCCAGTCTCAGGAAAGACACAGGCTAGAGACAGGCTAGACACAGGCTAGACACAGGCTAGACACAGGCTAGACACAGGCTAGGCACAGGCTAGGCACAGGCTAGGCACAGGCTAGGCACAAGCTAGGCACAGGTTATGCACAGGCTAGACACTGGCTAGACACCGTCAAGACACAGACTAGACAAAGGCTAGACAGAGACTATACACTGGCCAGGTACAGGCTAGACTCTTGCTATGCACCGGCTAGACAAAGGCTAGACACTGGCTAGGCACAGGCTAGGCACTGGCTAGACACTGGCTAGGCACACGCTATGCACATGCCAGTCTCAGGAAAGACACAGTTTAGAGACAGGCTAGACACAGGCTAGACACAGGCTAGACACAGGCTAGACACAGGCTATACACTGGCCAGGTACAGGCTAGACTCTTGCTATGCACCGGCTAGACAAAGGCTAGACACTGGCTAGGCACAGGCTATGCACAGGCTAGATACAGGCTAGACACAGGCTAGACACAGGCTAGACACAGGCTAGACACAGGCTAGACACAGGCTAGACACAGGCTAGACACAGGCTAGACACAGGCTAGACACAGGCTAGACACAGGCTAGACACAGGCTAGCCACAGGCTAGATACAGGCTAGACACAGGCTAGACACAGGCTAGGCACAGGCTAGGCACAAGCTAGGCACAGGTTAGTCACAGGCTAGACACAGGCTATACACGGGCTAGGCACAGGCTAGACTCTGGCTATGCACCGGCTAGACAAAGGCTAGACACTGGCTAGGCACAGGCTATGCACAGGCTAGATACAGGCTAGACACAGGCTAGACACAGGCTAGACACAGGCTAGACACAGGCTAGACACAGGCTAGACACAGGCTAGACACAGGCTAGACACAGGCTAGACACAGGCTAGACACAGGCTAGCCACAGGCTAGATACAGGCTAGACACAGGCTAGACACAGGCTAGGCACAGGCTAGGCACAAGCTAGGCACAGGTTAGGCACAGGTTAGTCACAGGCTAGACATAGGCTATACACTGGCTAGGCACAGGCTAGACTCTGGCTATGCACCGGCTAGACAAAGGCTAGACACTGGCTAGGCACACGCTATGCACATGCCAGTCTCAGGAAAGACACAGGCTAGAGACAGGCTAGACACAGGCTAGACACAGGCTAGACACAGGCTAGCCACAGGCTAGATACAGGCTAGACACAGGCTAGACACAGGCTAGGCACAGGCTAGGCACAAGCTAGGCACAGGTTAGTCACAGGCTAGACACAGGCTATACACTGGCTAGGCACAGGCTAGACTCTGGCTATGCACCGGCTAGACAAAGGCTAGACACTGGCTAGGCACAGGCTAGGCACTGGCTAGACACTGGCTAGGCACACGCTATGCACATGCCAGTCTCAGGAAAGACACAGTTTAGAGACAGGCTAGACACAGGCTAGACACAGGCTAGACACAGGCTAGACACAGGCTAGACACAGGCTAGACACAGGCTAGACACAGGCTAGACACAGGCTAGACACAGGCTAGACACAGGCTAGACACAGGCTAGACATAGGCTAGACACAGGCTAGACACAGGCTAGACATAGGCTAGACACAGGCTAGACACAGGCTAGACACAGGCTAGATACAGGCTAGACACAGGCTAGAC
This sequence comes from Zaprionus indianus, assembly GCA_018904595.1. NCBI lineage: Eukaryota > Metazoa > Arthropoda > Insecta > Diptera > Drosophilidae > Zaprionus > Zaprionus indianus. The sequence continues at coordinate 65,227 of JAEIHA010000894.1, read as the reverse complement.
ACAGGCTAGAGACAGGCAAGGCACTGGCTAGACACTGGCTAGGCACACGCTATGCACATGCCTGTCTCAGGCAGGGCACAGGCTAGACACAGGCTAGACACTGGCTAGACACAGGCTATGCACATGACAGTCACAAGCAAGGCACAAGCTAGACACAGGCTAGACACAGGCTAGGCACAGGCTAGGCACATGCTAGGCACTGGCTAGACACTGGCTAGGCACACGCTATGCACATGCCAGTCTCAGGCAAGGTACAGGCTAGACACAGGCTAGACACTGGCTACGCACAGGCTATGCACATGCCAGTCATAGGCAAGGCACAGGCTAGATACAGGCTAGACACAGGCTAGGCACAGGCTAGGCACAGGCTAGGCACAGGCTAGGCACAGGCTAGGCACAGGCTAGGCACAGGCTAGGCACGGGCTAGGCACTAGCTAGGCACAGGCTAGGCACTGGCTAGACACTGGCTAGGCACAGGCTAGACTCTGGCTATGCACAGGCTAGACAAAGGCTAGACACTGGCTAGGCACAGGCTAGGCACTGGCTAGACACTGGCTAGGCACAGGCTAGGCACTGGCTAGACACTGGCTAGGCACACGCTATGCACATGCCAGTCTCAGGCAAAACACAGGCAAGACACAGGCTAGACACAGGCTAGACACAGGCTAGACACAGGCAAGACACAGGCTAGAAACAGGCTAGACACAGGCTAGACACAGGCTAGACACAGGCTAGACACAGGCTAGACACAAGCTATACACAGGCTAGACACAGGCTAGACACAGGCTAGACAGAGGCTAGACACAGGCTAGACACAGGCTAGACACAGGCTAGACACAGGCTAGACACAGGCTAGACACAGGCTAGACACAGGCTGACACAGGCTAGACACAGGCTAGACACAGGCTAGACACAGGCTAGACACAGGCTAGACACAGGCTAGACACAGGCTAGGCACAGGCTAGCCACAGGCTAGACACAGGCTAGGCACATGCAAGGCACAGGCTAGACACAGCCTAGACACAGGCTAGACACACACCTAGACACAGGCTAGACACCGGCTAGACACACACCTAGACACAGGCTAGACACAGGCTAGACACAGGCTAGACACAGGCTAGACACAGGCTACACACAGGTTAGACACAGGCTAGACACAGGCTAGACACAGGCTAGACAGAGGCTAGACACAGGCTAGACACAGGCTAGACACAGGCTAGACACAGGCTAGACACAGGCTAGACACAGGCTAGACACAGGCTAGACACAGGCTAGACACAGGCTAGACACAGGCTAGACACAGGCTAGACACAGGCTAGACACAGGCTAGACACAGGCTAGACACAGGCTAGACACAGGCTAGACACAGGCTAGACACAGGCTAGACACAGGCTAGACACAGGCTAGACACAGGCTAGACACAGGCTAGACACAGGCTAGACACAGGCTAGACACAGGCTAGACACAGGCTAGACACAGGCTAGACACAGGGTAGACACAGGCTAGAAACAGGCTAGAAACAGGCTAGACACAGGCTAGACACAGGCTAGACACAGGCTAGCCACAGGCTAGATACAGGCTAGACACAGGCTAGACACAGGCTAGGCACAGGCTAGGCACAAGCTAGGCACAGGTTAGTCACAGGCTAGACACAGGCTATACACTGGCTAGGCACAGGCTAGACTCTGGCTATGCACCGGCTAGACAAAGGCTAGACACTGGCTAGGCACAGGCTAGGCACTGGCTAGACACTGGCTAGGCACACGCTATGCACATGCCAGTCTCAGGAAAGACACAGTTTAGAGACAGGCTAGACACAGGCTAGACACAGGCTAGACACAGGCTAGACACAGGCTAGACACAGGCTAGACACAGGCTAGACACAGGCTAGACACAGGCTAGACACAGGCTAGACACAGGCTAGACACAGGCTAGACACAGGCTAGACACAGGCTAGACATAGGCTAGACACAGGCTAGACACAGGCTAGACATAGGCTAGACACAGGCTAGACACAGGCTAGACACAGGCTAGACACAGGCTAGACACAGGCTAGACACAGGCTAGAGACAGGCAAGGCACTGGCTAGACACTGGCTAGGCACACGCTATGCACATGCCTGTCTCAGGCAAGGCACAGGCTAGACACAGGCTAGACACTGGCTAGACACAGGCTATGCACATGACAGTCACAAGCAAGGCACAAGCTAGACACAGGCTAGACACAGGCTAGGCACAGGCTAGGCACATGCTAGGCACTGGCTAGACACTGGCTAGGCACACGCTATGCACATGCCAGTCTCAGGCAAGGTACAGGCTAGACACAGGCTAGACACTGGCTACGCACAGGCTATGCACATGCCAGTCATAGGCAAGGCACAGGCTAGATACAGGCTAGACACAGGCTAGGCACAGGCTAGGCACAGGCTAGGCACAGGCTAGGCACAGGCTAGGCACAGGCTAGGCACAGGCTAGGCTCAGGCTAGGCACAGGCTAGGCACTAGCTAGGCACAGGCTAGGCACTGGCTAGACACTGGCTAGGCACAGGCTAGACTCTGGCTATGCACAGGCTAGACAAAGGCTAGACACTGGCTAGGCACAGGCTAGGCACTGGCTAGACACTGGCTAGGCACAGGCTAGGCACTGGCTAGACACTGGCTAGGCACACGCTATGCACATGCCAGTCTCAGGCAAAACACAGGCAAGACACAGGCTAGACACAGGCTAGACACAGGCTAGACACAGGCAAGACACAGGCTAGAAACAGGCTAGACACAGGCTAGACACAGGCTAGACACAGGCTAGACACAGGCTAGACACAAGCTATACACAGGCTAGACACAGGCTAGACACAGGCTAGACACAGGCTAGACACAGGCTAGACACAGGCTAGACACAGGCTAGACACAGGCTAGACACAGGCTAGACACAGGCTAGGCACAGGCTAGCCACAGGCTAGACACAGGCTAGGCACAGGCAAGGCACAGGCTAGACACAGCCTAGACACAGGCTAGACACACACCTAGACACAGGCTAGACACAGGCTAGACACACACCTAGAAACAGGCTAGACACAGGCTAGACACAGGCTAGACACAGGCTAGACACAGGCTACACACAGGTTAGACACAGGCTAGACACAGGCTAGACACAGGCTAGACACAGGCTAGACACAGGCTAGACAGAGGCTAGACACAGGCTAGACACAGGCTAGACACAGGCTAGACACAGGCTAGACACAGGCTAGACACAGGCTAGACACAGGCTAGACACAGGCTAGACACAGGCTAGCCACAGGCTAGACACAGGCTAGACACAGGCTAGACACAGGCTAGACACAGGCTAGACACAGGCTAGACACAGGCTAGACACAGGCTAGACACAGGCTAGACACAGGCTAGACACCGTCAAGACACAGACTAGACAAAGGATAGACAGAGGCTATACACTGGCTAGGCACAGGCTAAACTCTGGCTATGCACCGGCTAGACAAAGGCTAGACACTGGCTAGGCACAGGCTAGGCACTGGCTAGACACTGGCTAGGCACACGCTATGCACATGCCAGTCTCAGGCAAGACACAGGCTAGAGACAGGCTAGACACAGGCTAGACACAGGCTAGACACAGGCTAGACACAGGCTAGACACAGGCTAGACACAGGCTAGACACTGGCTAGGCACAGGCTAGGCACTGGCTAGACACTGGCTAGGCACACGCTATGCACATGCCAGTCTCAGGCAAGGCACAGGCTAGACACAGGCTAGACACAGGCTAGACACAGGCTAGACACAGGCTAGACACAGGCTAGACACAGGCTAGACACAGGCTAGACACAGGCTAGACACAGGCTAGACACAAGCTAGACACAGGCTAGACACAGGCTAGACACAGGCTAGACACAGGCTAGACAGAGGCTAGACACAGGCTAGACACAGGCTAGACACAGGCTAGACACAGGCTAGACACAGGCTAGACACAGGCTAGACACAGGCTAGACACAGGCTAGACACAGGCTAGACACAGGCTAGACACAGGCTAGGCACAGGCTAGGCACAGGCTAGGCACAAGCTAGGCACAGGTTAGGCACAGGCTAGACACAGGCTAGACACCGTCAAGACACAGGCTAGACAAAGGCTAGACAGAGACTATACACTGGCTAGGCACAGGCTAGGCACAAGCTAGGCACAGGTTAGTCACAGGCTAGACACAGGCTATACACTGGCTAGGCACAGGCTAGACTCTGGCTATGCACCGGCTAGACAAAGGCTAGACACTGGCTAGGCACAGGCTAGGCACTGGCTAGACACTGGCTAGGCACACGCTATGCACATGCCAGTCTCAGGAAAGACACAGGCTAGAGACAGGCTAGACACAGGCTAGACACAGGCTAGACACAGGCTAGACACAGGCTAGACACAGGCTAGACACAGGCTAGACACAGGCTAGACACAGGCTAGACACAAGCTAGACACAGGCTAGACACAGGCTAGACACAGGCTAGACATAGGCTGAGACACAGGCTAGACACAGGCTAGACACAGGCTAGACACAGGCTAGACACAGGCTAGACACAGGCTAGACACAGGCTAGAGACAGGCAAGGCACTGGCTAGACACTGGCTAGGCACACGCTATGCACATGCCTGTCTCAGGCAAGGCACAGGCTAGACACAGGCTAGACACTGGCTAGACACAGGCTATGCACATGACAGTCACAAGCAAGGCACAAGCTAGACACAGGCTAGACACAGGCTAGGCACAGGCTAGGCACATGCTAGGCACTGGCTAGACACTGGCTAGGCACACGCTATGCACATGCCAGTCTCAGGCAAGGTACAGGCTAGACACAGGCTAGACACTGGCTACGCACAGGCTATGCACATGCCAGTCATAGGCAAGGCACAGGCTAGGCACAGGCTAGGCACAGGCTAGGCACAGGCTAGGCACAGGCTAGGCACAGGCTAGGCACAGGCTAGGCACAGGCTAGGCACAGGCTAGGCACAGGCTAGGCACAGGCTAGGCACAGGCTAGGCACAGGCTAGACACAGGCTAGGCACAGGCTAGGCACAGGCTAGGCACAGGCTAGGCACTAGCTAGGCACTAGCTAGGCACAGGCTAGGCACTGGCTAGACACTGGCTAGGCACAGGCTAGACTCTGGCTATGCACAGGCTAGACAAAGGCTAGACACTGGCTAGGCACAGGCTAGGCACTAGCTAGACACGGGCTAGGCACAGGCTAGGCACTGGCTAGACACTGGCTAGGCACACGCTATGCACATGCCAGTCTCAGGCAAAACACAGGCAAGACACAGGCTAGACACAGGCTAGACACAGGCAAGACACAGGCTAGAAACAGGCTAGACACAGGCTAGACACAGGCTAGACACAGGCTAGACACAGGCTAGACACAAGCTATACACAGGCTAGACACAGGCTAGACACAGGCTAGACACAGGCTAGACACAGGCTAGACACAGGCTAGACACAGGCTAGACACAGGCTAGACACAGGCTAGACACAGGCTAGACACAGGCTAGACACAGGCTAGACACAGGCTAAACACAGGCTAGACACAGGCTAGACACAGGCTAGACACAGGCTAGACACAGGCTAGGCACAGGCTAGCCACAGGCTAGCCACAGGCTAGACACAGGCTAGGCACAGGCAAGGCACAGGCTAGACACAGCCTAGACACAGGCTAGACACACACCTAGACACAGGCTAGACTCAGGCTAGACACACACCTAGACACAGGCTAGACACAGGCTAGACACAGGCTAGACACAGGGTAGACACAGGCTAGACACAGGCTAGACACAGGCTAGACACAGGCTAGACAGAGGCTAGACACAGGCTAGACACAGGCTAGACACAGGCTAGACACAGGCTAGACACAGGCTAGACACAGGCTAGACACAGGCTAGACACAGGCTAGACACAGGCTAGACACAGGCTAGAAACAGGCTAGACACAGGCTAGACACAGGCTAGACACAGGCTAGACACAGGCTAGACACAGGCTAGACACAAGCTAGACAAAGGCTAGACACAGGCTAGACACAGGCTAGACACAGGCTAGACACCGTCAAGACACAGACTAGACAAAGGATAGACAGAGGCTATACACTGGCTAGGCACAGGCTAAACTCTGGCTATGCACCGGCTAGACAAAGGCTAGACACTGGCTAGGCACAGGCTAGGCACTGGCTAGACACTGGCTAGGCACACGCTATGCACATGCCAGTCTCAGGCAAGACACAGGCTAGAGACAGGCTAGACACAGGCTAGACACAGGCTAGACACAGGCTAGACACAGGCTAAACACAGGCTAGACACAGGCTAGGCACAGGCTAGACACAGGCTAGACACAGGCTAGACACAGGCTAGACACAGGCTAGACACAGGCTAGACACAGGCTAGGCACAGGCTAGACACAGGCTAGACACAGGCTAGACACAGGCTAGACACTGGCTAGGCACAGGCTAGGCACTGGCTAGACACTGGCTAGGCACACGCTATGCACATGCCAGTCTCAGGCAAGGCACAGGCTAGACACAGGCTAGACACAGGCTAGACACAGGCTAGACACAGGCTAGACACAAGCTAGACACAGGCTAGACACAGGCTAGACACAGGCTAGACAGAGGCTAGACACAGGCTAGACACAGGCTAGACACAGGCTAGACACAGGCTAGACACAGGCTAGACACAGGCTAGACACAGGCTAGACACAGGCTAGACACAGGCTAGACACAGGCTAGACACAGGCTAGACACAGGCTAGACACAGGCTAGACACAGGCTAGGCACAGGCTAGTGGCACAGGCTAGGCACAAGCTAGGCACAGGTTAGGCACAGGCTAGACACAGGCTAGACACCGTCAAGACACAGGCTAGACAAAGGCTAGACAGAGACTATACACTGGCTAGGCACAGGCTAGGCACAAGCTAGGCACAGGTTAGGTCACAGGGGCTAGACACAGGCTAGACACTGGCTAGGCACAGGCTAGGCACAGGCTAGACACTGGCTAGGCACAGGCTAGGCACTGGCTAGACACTGGCTAGGCACACGCTATGCACATGCCAGTCTCAGGAAAGACACAGGCTAGAGACAGGCTAGACACAGGCTAGACACAGGCTAGACACAGGCTAGACACAGGCTAGACACAGGCTAGACACAGGCTAGACACAGGCTAGACACAGGCTAGACACAAGCTAGACACAGGCTAGACACAGGCTAGACACAGGCTAGACATAGGCTAGACACAGGCTAGACACAGGCTAGACATAGGCTAGACACAGGCTAGACACAGGCTAGACACAGGCTAGACACAGGCTAGAGACAGGCAAGGCACTGGCTAGACACTGGCTAGGCACACGCTATGCACATGCCTGTCTCAGGCAAGGCACAGGCTAGACACAGGCTAGACACTGGCTAGACACAGGCTATGCACATGACAGTCACAAGCAAGGCACAAGCTAGACACAGGCTAGACACAGGCTATGCACATGCCAGTCTCAGGCAAGGTACAGGCTAGACACAGGCTAGACACTGGCTACGCACAGGCTATGCACATGCCAGTCATAGGCAAGGCACAGGCTAGACACAGGCTAGACACAGGCTAGGCACAGGCTAGGCACAGGCTAGGCACAGGCTAGGCACAGGCTAGGCACAGGCTAGGCACAGGCTAGGCACAGGCTAGGCACAGGCTAGGCACAGGCTAGGCACAGGCTAGGCACAGGCTAGGCACAGGCTAGGCACAGGCTAGGCACAGGCTAGGCACAGGCTAGACACTGGCTAGGCACAGGCTAGGCACAGGCTAGGCACAGGCTAGACACAGGCTAGAAACTGGCTAGGCACAGGCTAGGCACTGGCTAGACACAGGCTAGGCACAGGCTAGACTCTGGCTATGCACAGGCTAGACAAAGGCTAGACACTGGCTAGGCACAGGCTAGGCACTGGCTAGACACTGGCTAGGCACACGCTATGCACATGCCAGTCTCAGGCAAAACACAGGCAAGACACAGGCTAGACACAGGCTAGATACAGGCAAGACACAGGCTAGAAACAGGCTAGACACAGGCTAGACACAGGCTAGACACAGGCTAGACACAGGCTAGACACAAGCTATACACAGGCTAGACACAGGCTAGACACAGGCTAGACACAGGCTAGACACAGGCTAGACACAGGCTAGACACAGGCTAGACACAGGCTAGACACAGGCTAGACACAGGCTAGACACAGGCTAAACACAGGCTATACACAGGCTAGACACAGGCTAGACACAGGCTAGACACAGGCTAGACACAGGCTAGGCACAGGCTAGCCACAGGCTAGACACAGGCTAGGCACAGGCAAGGCACAGGCTAGACACAGGCTAGACACAGCCTAGACACAGGCTAGACACACACCTAGACACAGGCTAGACACAGGCTAGACACACACCTAGACACAGGCTAGACACAGGCTAGACACAGGCTAGACACAGGCTAGACACAGGCTAGACACAGGCTAGACACAGGCTAGACACAGGCTAGACACAGGCTAGACACAGGCTAGACAGAGGCTAGACACAGGCTAGACACAGGCTAGACACAGGCTAGACACAGGCTAGACACTGGCTAGACACAGGCTAGACACAGGCTAGACACAGGCTAGACACAGGCTAGACACAGGCTAGGCACAGGGCTAGACACAGGCTAGACACAGGCTAGACACAGGCTAGACACAGGCTAGACACAGGCTAGACACAGGCTAGACACAGGCTAGACACAGGCTAGACGCAGGCTAGACACAGGCTAGACACCGTCAAGACACAGACTAGACACAGGCTAGACACAGGCTAGACACAGGCTAGACACTGGCTAGGCACAGGCTAAACTCTGGCTATGCACCGGCTAGACAAAGGCTAGACACTGGCTAGGCACAGGCTTGGCACTGGCTAGACACTGGCTAGGCACACGCTATGCACATGCCAGTCTCAGGCAAGACACAGGCTAGAGACAGGCTAGACACAGGCTAGACACAGGCTAGACACAGGCTAGACACAGGCTAGACACAGGCTAGACACAGGCTAGACACAGGCTAGGCACAGGCTAGACACAGGCTAGACACAGGCTAGACACAGGCTAGACACAGGCTAGACACAGGCTAGACACAGGCTAGACACAGGCTAGACACAGGCTAGACACAGGCTAGACACTGGCTAGGCACAGGCTAGGCACTGGCTAGACACTGGCTAGGCACACGCTATGCACATGCCAGTCTCAGGCAAGGCACAGGCTAGACACAGGCTAGACACAGGCTAGACACAGGCTAGACACAGGCTAGACACAGGCTAGACACAAGCTAGACACAGGCTAGACACAGGCTAGACACAGGCTAGACACAGGCTAGACAGAGGCTAGACACAGGCTAGACACAGGCTAAACACAGGCTAGACACAGGCTAGACACAGGCTAGACACAGGCTAGACACAAGCTAGACACAGGCTAGACACAGGCTAGACACAGGCTAGACACAGGCTAGACACAGGCTAGACACAGGCTAGACACAGGCTAGACACAGGCTAGACACAGGCTAGACACAGGCTAGACACAGGCTATACACTGGCTAGACACAGGCTAGAGACAGGCTAGACACAGGCTAGACACAGGCTAGACACAGGCTAGACACAGGCTAGACACAGGCTAGACACAGGCTAGGCACAGGCAAGGCACAGGCTAGACACAGGCTATACACTGGCTAGGCACAGGCTAGACTCTGGCTATGCACCGGCTAGACAAAGGCTAGACACTGGCTAGGCACAGGCTAGGCACTGGCTAGACACTGGCTAGGCACACGCTATGCACATGCCAGTCTCAAGAAAGACACAGGCTAGAGACAGGCTAGACACAGGCTAGACACAGGCTAGACACAGGCTAGGCACAGGCAATGCACAGGCTAGACACAGGCAAGGCACAGGCTAGACACAGGCTAGACACAGGCTAGACACAGGCTAGACACAGGCTAGACACAGGCTAGACACAGGCTAGACACAGGCTAGACACAGGCTAGACACAGGCTAGACACAAGGTAGACACAGGCTAGAAACAGGCTAGAAACAGGCTAGACACAGGCTAGAAACAGGCTAGAAACAGGCTAGACACAGGCTAGACACAGGCTAGACACAGGCTAGACACAGGCTAGACACAGGCTAGATACAGGCTAGACACAGGCTAGACACAGGCTAGGCACAGGCTAGGCACAAGCTAGGCACAGGTTAGTCACAGGCTAGAAACAGGCTATACACTGGCTAGGCACAGGCTAGACTCTGGCTATGCACAGGCTAGACAAAGGCTAGACACTGGCTAGGCACAGGCTAGGCACTGGCTAGACACTGGCTAGGCACACGCTATGCACATGCCAGTCTCAAGAAAGACACAGGCTAGAGACAGGCTAGACACAGGCTAGACACAGGCTAGACACAGGCTAGGCACAGGCTAGGCACAAGCTAGGCACAGGTTAGGCACAGGCTATACACAGGCAAGACACCGTCAAGACACACACTAGACAAAGGCTAGACAGAGACTATACACTGGCTAGGCACAGGCTAGACTCTTGCTATGCACCGGCTAGACAAAGGCTAGACACTGGCTAGGCACAGGCTATGCACAGGCTAGACACAGGCTATGCACAGGCTAGACACAGGCTAGACACAGGCTAGACACAGGCTAGACACAGGGTAGACACAGGCTAGAAACAGGCTAGAAACAGGCTAGAAACAGGCTAGACACAGGCTAGAAACAGGCTAGACACAGGCTAGACACAGGCTAGACACAGGCTAGACACAGGCTAGACACAGGCTAGATACAGGCTAGACACAGGCTAGACACAGGCTAGGCACAGGCTAGGCACAAGCTAGGCACAGGTTAGTCACAGGCTAGACACAGGCTATACACTAGCTAGGCACAGGCTAGACTCTGGCTATGCACCGGCTAGACAAAGGCTAGACACTGGCTAGGCACAGGCTAGGCACTGGCTAGACACTGGCTAGGCACACGCTATGCACATGCCAGTCTCAGGAAAGACACAGGCTAGAGACAGGCTAGACACAGGCTAGACACAGGCTAGACACAGGCTAGACACAGGCTAGACACAGGCTAGACACAGGCTAGACACAGGCTAGACACAGGCTAGACACAGGCTAGACACAGGCTAGACACAGGCTAGACATAGGCTAGACACAGGCTAGACACAGGCTAGACATAGGCTAGACACAGGCTAGACACAGGCTAGACACAGGCTAGAGACAGGCAAGGCACAGGCTAGACACAGGCTAGACACAGGCTAGACACAGGCTAGACACAAGCTAGACACAGGCTAGACAGAGGCTATACACTGGCTAGGCACAGGCTAGACACAGGCTATGCACAGGCTAGATAAAGGCTAGACACTGGCTAGGTACAGGCTAGGCACTGGCTAGACACTGGCTAGGCACACGCTATGCACATGCCTGTCTCAGGCAAGGCACAGGCTAGACACAGGCTAGACACTGGCTAGACACAGGCTATGCACATGCCAGTCACAAGCAAGGCACAAGCTAGACACAGGCTAGACACAGGCTAGGCACAGGCTAGGCACATGCTAGGCACTAGCTAGACACTGGCTAGGCACACGCTATGCACATGCCAGTCTTAGGCAAGGCACAGGCTAGACACAGGCTAGACACTGGCTACGCACAGGCTATGCACATGCCAGTCATAGGCAAGGCACAGGCTAGGCACAGGCTAGGCACAGGCTAGTGTAAAGTCTCGACGTAAAGTTCAGTTGCGTTGTAACGTCTCGAGATAAAGTTGATTAAAAGCAATGAGCACACACATATTTTAACACAGGGAAATTTGGTATTAGTGGGACAAACGTCCCTTTTATTTTAAAGTATTCTACGAAGCAGGGATGGTCCCGCTTTATTCGGATTCAAATTGAGAGTGTTCTCTTAACCTACATACAAAGGCTTTCTTAGGCTAAATCAATGGAGCTGCGCTGCCCGCGTAGCCGGCAGCGCTTCGACGCTTATATGTATATCTTATGTATATCTTATGTATACGAATTGTCGCCAAGAGACGACGTTGGAGGAGACGGAGTGTCATGTGCACACATAGTACGCGATCAGCGCATAGCCAGCGTGAGAATGCTGACTATGCAATTATGCATGTTAGGCTCCAAGTGGATGTTCATATTACACATGCACTTGGGCCGTTTTGTTTATATAAACATTGCAACAAAGTGCTACAATGTATGAATGTATATTCAATGTATGAATATATGTCTATGTAGATATCTGTGCATATCACATCTCCCTCCTTTTTAAAATAACGTAATATTATGGAGTTATTTTCTATGTTTATTTTTTTTTTTTTTATTTGTTATTATTATAATTTTTTTTTTTGTTTGTTCGTTTTTTTTTTTTTTTTTTTTGTTTTTTGTTTTTTTTTTTTTTTATATATAAATCTTAAACAATTTTATATATATATATATTTTTAAAAATTTTTTTTTTTTTGTTATATATTTATGTTTTTTTTTTTTTTTGTTTTGTGTTCTTATATGCTTAATATTGTTTTTTTTTTTTTCTTTTAAGTTCTTATAAAATTTAAGAATAAATGTGCTTGTTTTAAATGTTATTTATTTAATAAAAGAAATTATTTAAAAATGTTCTTATGGGTGGCCAACCCTACAAAATATATTAGGAAGTAAAAATTTTTAACCTATCTTTATGGACTATCTGTTTTTTATTTCTATTTCCTACAATTGTAATGTTATCGTTATCTCCTATTTCTCCTACTGTATAGGGTCCTAAATAGTTATTTTCCAATTTGTGACCTGTCTCATTCTTAACTAATACTTTATCTCCTATTTTTAACTCAAAGTTATTTGTATTCCTATCGTATCTTAGTTTCCTGTCGGCTTTTGCCTTTTCTAACATATGTCTAGCTCTTTTATAAGCTATTTCTAATCTAACTTTAACTTCTTTAGAATAGTCATCCATGTTATAAATGGGATCTATTCTGTCTATTTTATTAAAATCTGCGAACTGTCTTGGCAATCTTCCAAATACTAGTTCATATGGACAATATTCGTGAACTACTGATGGTGTTGTGTTGAAACAATAAGTAAAATATTGAATCCATACATCCCAATCAGTTTTGTCAACAGATATGTACGAGCGAACATACTCGTTAAATGTTCTGTGACTTCGTTCTATTGTTCCTAATGTCTGATGATGATGTGCTGCTGAAGTAATATTTTTTATTTTCATATACTTGCAGAGATCGTTTACGATTTGGTTTTTATATTCTGTTCCCATGTCCGTAATGATTGTTTTCATTGGACCGTACTTCAGAATAAAGTTTTCGAAAATAGCCTTAGCAACTGATTTTGCGCTTTTATTTGGTATGGGTACCGTTACCAAATATTTTGTTAAATCACAAATGATAGTGACAGCATACTCATTTCCATCTTCTGATCTTGGAAGTGGACCAATGGTATCTATCAAAACTATATCAAATGCTGTTGCTGGTGTTTCTGTTAAAGTCATTGGCGTTTTCGTGTGTTTCAACGTTTTCGCTTGTTGGCATTTTAAACATGTCTTAACATATTTGCTTATTGCCTTTGTCATTTGTGGCCAGTAATAAAAATTTTTTATTTTCTTCAGGGTTCTAGAAATTCCTGAATGACCTCCTTCTGACGGATCGTCATGATATTTAGACAGTATTGCTTGTATTTGAACCATATCATTTTTATCTATCTTAGTCACCTTGTTTAATAGCGCTATCTTTAAATTCTTTAATATTTCGTTGCCCTTTTCTTTAAAATTCTTTATAGTGACAAACTCGAAGATTTGTTCACTTGGTGACAATTGCGTTTGAATGATTTTAGTTATTCTTGCTTCTTCATTAAGCCTTTGAAAAAACTGATCTAAATCGATTTTTTCATTAGAATAAAAATTAGTCATATCAAAACGTGTTATAATATTTTTGCCTCTTTTTAACAAACACTTATGTTTGTCTATTTTGAGAACAACATATTTTCTGGCGTCAATATTATTGACTACCTGATAGATATTGGGCATTTCTTTATTTTCTTTCTTATTTTCTGGTTCATGCAATTTTTCACCTGCGCAGGTATTTTTCTGTCTTTTTGAAGCTCTCGTTTCGACCTTCATTATTTGTCTATTTATTTGTTTAAGCTCTCCGATAGTTATTCGGGAAAGAGCATCTGCTATATAATTATTTTTCCCCTTGAGATATTCTACCGTAAAATCATATTCTTCAAGATCCAGACGCATTCTGGTTAACTTGGAACTCGGGTTTCTCATTGAGAAAAGATATGATAGTGGCCTATGGTCACTCTGTACTAAGAAATGCCTACCATATATATATGGTCTAAAATGATTTATTGCCCAATGAATAGCTGCTAGTTCTTGCTCTGTAGTGGACTTATTACTTTCGCCTTTTGTAAAGGTTCTTGAAGCGTATGCCACTGGTAGCTGTTGACCGTTATGGTCCTGAGATAGTACCGCTCCACATGCCTGTTTACTGGCATCTGTGGTTATGCAAAATTGTTTGCTGAAATCTGGGTACTGAAGAAGTGTTGGTTTCATTAATTCCCTTTTAAGATACTCGAATGCTTCGTTACATTCGCTTGTCCATTCAAATGGAACGTTCTTTTTGCAAAGCCTCGTTAAGTGGCGTGATTTCTCAGAGAAATTTTTAATAAATCTTCTGTAATAATTGCAAAATGCTACAAATCGTCTAGACTCGTCTGCATTTGTTGGTTGTGGGTAGTTTTTAATTACCTCATATTTAGAGTCATCTGGTAATATACCTTTATCAGTACATTTATGACCTAAATATGTAACCTCTTTCATAAAGAAAGTGCATTTTTCTGGATGTTGCTTTAAATTATGTTGTCTACATAATTTGAAAACGTCGGTTAAATTCTTAAGCATGTGCTTTTCAGAACAACCTATGACTACTAAATCATCCATATACAGAAATGCTTGCGAAGGCTGTAAGCCTGTGAATGCAAGTGTCATCATTCTTTGAAATGAATTAGGAGCTATTTTTAAACCAAATGGTAGTCGCGTGTAGCGATAAGCACCTGTTGAAGTTGAGAATGATGTTATGTTTCTGGACTTTTCGTCTAATTCTATCTGATGGAATCCTGACATAAGATCCAGGCACGAGAAATATTTTGCTCGTCCTAATTGATCAAGAATATCTTCTATTCTTGGAAGTGGGAATTTATCTGCTAGTAGCTTCTTATTTATTTGACGATAGTCAACTACTAATCGCCATCTTTTTTCCGCCGAATTAGGCAGTGATTTCTTGGGTACCAAGAGAAATGGGCTATTATATTCTGATATAGACGGCTCAACAATACCATCTTTTATCAGTTTGTCAACTTGCCTTTGAATTTCTGGCTTTTGACTTTCTGGCATTCTATAATTCTTAATGTATACAGGGGTCTTATCATTCAATCTCAATTTTTGCCTATAGAAATTATTAGCTGATATGGTTTCTGTTTCGAGACCAAAAATATCGCTATATTCGGTGCATAATTTAGTTAGATCGTTTTTAAATAACGACGGAAATTTAAGAAGTTTTAATACTTCTGAAGTTCTATGTGGGCTATTACTTATATTTGCATTATAAACATCATAATCGTCTAATGATTCGCTTTTTATATTTGCGCTGTTTACAATAGCGTCTTTTTCTGTTGTATTTATAATGCGAATCAACACGTTCTGAGTGTTTACTAGTGCACTTGCTACTATTATACCAGGTTGCAACTCCTGGTTGGGGATTAGAACATCGGTGTCAGTAGACCTTAGGCGAATCTTTCGAATCACTTCGGATCTAGCTGGCAAAACTACGAGTATTTCATTATCAAATGAGTGTATTATAGGAATATTTATATTCCTGAAATTATTAGGCCTTAGGGTTAACCAATCTTCTTGGTCGTGGAATTCTAAAATACAATTGTATTTCTTTATGAAGTCCAAGCCAATTATACCATCCCCTGGTATAGGAAAATTGTCAGGTACGACATGGAATTCATATGGTATTGCTGCATTTGCAACACACATTTCCAAATTTATAGTACCTAAAGACTGAGTTGTCCCTTGCCCTATGCCTGATATATTGGTTTTGTTTCTTGAATTTAAACTATTTAAATTGTTATTTCTGCATTTAAGCAGTGAAATTTCTGCATCTGTATCTAATAAAAGAGTTACCATTGAATTGGTACTCATATTTTTTAGCTGAATAAAAATGCTTAAATTGAGATTGATTTTGTAAAATTTTACTGTTGGCTGTTGCTCAAGGGGGCTGTCGGGTTTTCCGACTGTACATTTCTTACACTATTATTATTGTTATTTCTATTGTTTTGATTTTGGTTTTGGTTACCCCTGTAGTAACCTCCACCTCTGTTATTGTTCTGGTTACCGCCGCGTCCTCTATTTCCTCCGCGGTAACCACCTCGGCTTCTATAATTATTATTGTAATTATTATAATTTCCTCGGCCATTACCTCTATTTTGGTAATTTCCTCGGTTATTATTTCCTCGGAAGTGTCCTCTACTGTTATAGAATAACACACTATTCGAGTTGCCGGTCATTTCCGTACAGCAGTGTATATATTTTTCAATCACACTATTCATTGTGTTGAAATTTCCTGCCTCTAGTATGGTCTTGAGCTTATCGTGCTCACAGTTCTTTGTCATTGCAGAGATCGCTTCTTTTGTAGCGAATTTATCTGCATTGTTAGAATCTAGACCATCATCTATGTAGGCTGCCTCAAGCGACCTACGTAGGTTTTCTATTTCCGTTGTGTATTGCGCTGCAGTTTTTCCACGCTGTTGTGTATTAAGCAATTTAGCTTTTATGACATCAGGCGATTCGCCTTTAACTGATGCCTTTAATACACTTATTATACCGATAATGGACGTTTCATTTTCAACTTTGTATGATAAAGGACCAATTATCTTTGTCTTGATTACCTCTTCTGCTAGCATCTCCTGATCTCCTTTTGTGAGATCTGTTAAACGGAGAGCAGTGAGGAATCGATTTAGATTCACTTTCTTGCCGTCAAACTCAGGTATTGTGGACGAAATTTGTCGCACATATTCCCTTGACGTAGCGGCAGAGTCTGTCATTGTGATTCTTTTTTGTGTATTACTTGAACTTGAACTTGTATCAGAGTTTTCTTCTTCTGACAATTCAGGTAATGTTATTACCGCTGGAATTGAAAGATCGTGAAGATCCTCTTTTTTAATGTCCAATTCAAAGTCTTCTATGCTTTCTATTTCTTGGTTTAGTGTAGAGACTACAGGCGTGTTAAAAATAGTGGGTATGGTTACCTCCAAGTTATGTCTGGTTTTGACATTTAATAAGTTCTCGCGAAACTTATTTAGAAACTTCACTGCCTGTGTTAAATGACTTGTCGTTAGTCGTTCTTTTTCTGAACAAATTAATTGGCGTGCTTCATTAAAGCATTCTACCAATATCTGTGCATGCTTATTAAGAGTGCTCTGTCGCACTTCTCTATTTTGAGTAATGCACTTGTACGACTTGTCAAAATTAACTTTGATTTCTTTAAGTTCTTTTCTTATTTCTTGCCAGTCCATTTATGTATTATAAATTTATCTGTGCAAGAGAACTTTGTAAATCGTTGTCTCTCCTAAATAGATATTATCTTCAATTACTTGTTGTATTTTTACATACGGTAAAATCGATAATACCTTTGCCTTTTCGAGTTTCGAACAATGAAACAGGGGATTTGTATACAAGTCGAACGTATCTATGTATTCTGCCTCGAATTCGTGTACACTTATAAATGTACGAAATTTACTTAAGATCTGGATTGATCTTAGTATAAATAGAGGCTCCCTTCTTAAAGTTTCCTCGATAACATCTTCCATAATAGTAAAAGAAATTTTTCCTTTTTTGTATTTATTTAAAGAAGAGAAGGTTCCTTTGAGCTTATAGCATTTAAGATTAACTTAAACGTCTGGGTTTAGGACGTTTTCAAAATGCATTCTAGCGTCAAAGTCGAGCTCAGCTATTTCTTGCAGTTCTTCTGCATTTATAGTAAGCCAACAATAGGCAGTAAATCTAACCGATACAAAAATGCGTGAGTAAAAACGCCCTAAAATGGTGGCGTAAATACTGGCATACTGATATATGTTTATAATCATATTTAAATCAGTTATATTTGGGTTATATGTGTTTAATTTTTATTGACTGTTTTCAGTCGTTTTATTAAGACTTTCGGGACTCTCTTCAGAATCCTCGTTATCTCTGTCGTTGGTATGTTAGGTGTTATTGAACGTTTGCGCATTTTCTCGTCCAAAAATCTTTCCATATCATTCCAAACGCTATCTTCTATGATGCCTAAGCATTCTCCTAGTATCTGTTCTATATTACTCATCCTGTATATATATTTTGTATTGTATTTTTCTTCTTTTTTTTTTAAATTTTTAAACACATTTATTCTTTTAATTTTAATGTATTTTGACAATATTTTGTTTTCATTTTTTTTTTTTAAATTTTATCTAGATCGTTGGCTCTGCTCTCATATTTCTTTTTTAAACATTTATTATGGAGCTTATACAATTTAATGAGCGCATTTACGATCATAATTGTGGCAATTATGCCAAGGATCAGAGTGATCCAGTCTAAATTATAGGTTCCTACTTCTACTTTATTTATTACATTTGCAGTAGAATCTACTGCCTTATCTACAAAGCTTAATTTATATTTTTGTTTCTTATTTCTATCTAATTCCCTATCGCTTCCTATAACAAAATCTACTCTATAGATTTTGTTACCTATAGTCGACATACATATGTCTTCCTCCCTATAGGCCAAACTCTTACCGGGCAAAGAAGTTTTTGCTCGATTTTACAATAGTTTTACAATTTTTAAGGTCTTAATATAATATTATTTATTTTAGTTGTGCGCTCTTTGTAACGCTGTCGGTTCCTCGGTGTGGTTGCTTCCTTAATGGCTCAGCTTGGAACGCTGGCGGTGCCAGTGCTGGGTGCACAGGCTGTTTAATGTTGTTGTTGTTCATTTCTGTCCATCGTTGCCGTAGTGTGCGGATAGCGCACCACAGTTTGTACCAGTCCCACGTTGACGTAGTGTGCGGATTGCGCACCACGTTTTCATCTGGTATTCCCACGTTGACGTAGTGTGCGGATTGCGCACCACGTTTTCCTGTGTCACCTGGTCGTCGCCGGTGTTAGCACGCTGACACTCCCTCGCTGCTTCACTTTTTATTGATTGGGTTCCCCGGGTTGATACAGTGTTTGCAAGTATGCTCGCAAAACGGACTGTATAGGGGACCCTCGCAATCGTCGGGGCACCTTTCGGAGAAGTGTGGGAGGCCGATTTTCTGCGGTGGTGGAACTTTTTCTTTAGTAATCACTTTTATATTATTATCTGAGTGAGCGGTGGTGTGGGACTTTCTTTCTTTCAAAAAATTGGTGAGGTGGTCCAGCTCTGTTTGCAGTTTCTGAGCTGTCGACCACGGGGGCGCTGGAGTTTTAGTGAATAATAGCCACTTTAAGTGCGCTATTCTTTTGTTCACTTTCGTCTGTACTCCGTTCCTATTTTTGCCCATCACACTCACGCACTCTACTCACTCAGATTTTCTTATGTGATCCACCGCAGTTTTTTTTTTTTTTTAAGGCTCCTGCCTCACGGTCGCCAAGTAAAGTCTCGACGTAAAGTTCAGTTGCGTTGTAACGTCTCGAGATAAAGTTGATTAAAAGCTGGTTAGAAATAAGAAAGTTTACTTATTGAATTTAAATTGTTATGTTAAACTTCCTAGAAACATATGTTTGTTAACAGAGCAATGCAACTCTGCTTCTGCATTAGAATATAATTGATATCGATAAGTTTGTTACCGAAAACTGTGAATGCTAGAAAAGGTCAGTGTATTATTTGTGAAGATGCTAAGAAAGCTACGCGAGAATGAACGCGCCAACATTTTATGGAAACAATAAGAAATAAAGAGTGCAACCTAGAAAAAAGATAATTACAGTCCACTCTTTTGCATCATTCATCAACATTTTGGTCCTTCGAGCCGGATTGTCGCGGGATCATCACGGCTTGCTTGGAATTTGGCACTCTTTCTTCCTTATTGAATTTGGACTTTTCACACTTGAGTGAAAATACGTTTCTAACCTCACAATGCAGGCAATTGTTCAACAACGTGGTTTTTGCAAATCGCAAATAACACGCGCTTATACTTCGACGTTGGATTTGACCACAACTTCTTTGGCGACTTTGGAATATCGCATTCGACGTCTGACTGAAACGTTTGAAGACTTGACGAGATTAACTGCGGAATATTACAATTATTCACATGAAGACAATTGGGTTGAACCAGACGACTTGCATGAATATGAAAGGAAGTTCTACGAGACACATTCCAAATTATCTGGTGCTTTGGCTGATGCTACAGCAGCTCAGATTCACTCTTCGACATCAAACGCAACTGCAGATCACCTGGAACAGCTCGCTACATCGCAAGCGGAGTTTTTAGAACACATGCGCAATTCAAACAACAGTGACTTTCGATGTGAGAAAATCAAGATCCCTACTTTCAGCGGCAACTATGAGGACTGGCCGCAATTTTGTGATTTATTTCTTGGATCAATCGGGAATCGTAGCAATTTCACGAGCTGCCAGAAGTTTCACTATTTGAAATCTTATTTGGCCGGAGACGCACTTAGCTTGGTAAAACACATTGCAGTGACAGAGGAGAACTATACAGGAGCATGGGAACGATTGGTTACAAGATATGACAAGAAACAATTAATTGCCAGATCCTTTGTTAATAGTTTCATGTCTATGCCGAGTGTCTCTGGATCTGGTGCTGCTTCTCTTCGGAAACTTGCCGACGGAGCAGATGAAGCAATCCGAGGACTGAAAGCTCTCAATTGCAATGGGCGTGATCTATGGGTCATCAATATTTTGCTAAACAAACTGGACATTGATACAAGACAATCGTGGGCAGAGCGCGAAGATTCTACCGAAAACAACGTGAGCATCGATACTTTTTTGAAATTCATATTTCACCGTTGTGACGCATTGGAATCATGCCAACCTGTTCGCCAAACATCGGGAAAGCGTACAGCAACTGTGCATCTAGCTAACGGAGACCAGAACACCAGTGGAAAGCTTTGTGTAGTATGCAAGCAATCTCACACAATCTCATCTTGTGCTCAATTTAAGGCCATGGAACTGCTGACACGCAGGTCATTTATAAAGGACAACAAGCTTTGTTTCAATTGCTTAGCTCAGAACCATACAGCAAAACAATGTACTTCAAAATATCGGTGTCGCCACTGTCAAGGCATGCATCATACGCTTGTTCACTATACGCCGCAAGTGGAACTGGATCTTCGACCAATTACTACAAGCACTCCAACGGACACACAACATACCACAGCCGATATGTCACATTTCTCGGCAGGTACGATGCTTCTGCAGAGGGCGCAGATATTAATGCCAACAATACTTGCACATGTGATCAACAAGTGGGGCAAACTTACAACTTGTCGCCTACTTTTGGACTCTGGATCTACTATAACGTTAGCCAGCGAAGCGTTTGTGCAACGCGTCGGAGCAAGTCGATCACAGGCCCGAATCTCGGTGGTTGGGCTCTCAGCCAACCACGCAGGTACCACTCGAGGATGCACCAAGTTGCATCTACGATCTCGTATAACTAATGATGCTGTTCATATAACCACCTTTATTATGAATTCATTAACATCATCTGTTCCTTCTCATGAGGTCAACACAAGTACTTGGGAGGCCCTTGCAGGATTGGCATTGGCAGACCCGACTTTTCATACACCTGGTCAGATTGACGTTATTATTGGCTCTGATCAACTATGGAGCATTTACACAGGCGAGCGAATCCCCATAGGAAACAATGGCCTTCAAGCACTTAACACCCTTTTTGGTTGGGTCGTTGTCGGCTCTTGTGACAACGTTCAGGACACGACGATGACTCATCAAGCACTGCATGCTCAATTGGACTTGGATTCATTGGTTCGATCATTTATGGAAATGGACAACATTAATCCAAGCAAATCGACGATCGATGCATGTGACCCAACCGAACAGCATTTTGTGGCCTCTCATAAACGCAATAGCGAGGGTGTGTACATAGTGGAGTACCCCTTCAAGGCTGATGCGCCACCTATTCATAATTCAATGTTGACACAGGCAATTAACCGATTTGCATCACAAGAAGGCAAGTTTAGGCGTTATCCAGATCTGCGCAACCAGTATATTGATTTTATGAAGAATTATCTTGAGCGGGGACACATGGAAGAGATTCATTTGGACCAGGAAAGCAAGAGTCTTGACAAGTGCGTTTACCTGGCTCACCATGCTGTCATGAAACCAGAAAGCACGACTACCAAGTGCCGAGTGGTCTTCGACGGCTCGGTTAAGGATGACACTGGCTTCTCACTCAACGATCGGTTACACATCGGCCCACCAATTCAACGAGACCTGTTTGGAGTTTGCCTGAGATTTCGGCAATATTACTACGTAGTGTGTGCTGATATAGAAAAGATGTTTCGAGGCATTCAAGTATCAAAGTCACATACGGATTTGCAACGCATAGTGTGGCGTGAAGACGAAAGATCTCCTCTTCGACACTATCGTTTGTTGACGGTCACATATGGATTAGCGCCGTCACCCTTTTTAGCGGTTAGAGTACTAAAGCAACTCGCTGAAGATTATCGACAGGAACATCCCTTGGCTGCACACGCTCTATTACACGATACGTATTTGGACGATATATCTTCAGGAGCCGATTCTGTAGAGGGTCTACTCAAACTAAAGGACGAACTTGTTTGCTTGCTAGCCAAAGCGAAATTCAATCTTCGGAAGTGGAGCTCTAATTGTGAAGAGCTTATGAGAATGTTACCTTTGCAAGACTGTGAATACAAGCCTAATGCGGATGAAGACCAGCCTGTATCTCACTTAGTCAAAATATTGGGATTGCTGTGGAGTCCAAGATCCGATAAGGTCGGCATAAAGCTTAATACTTTTGACACTGATCGCGAGCCAACTAAGCGCACTCTTTTGTCTGAACTGTCAAAGATCTACGATCCGTTGGGATTTGTGGCACCAACAACTGTAATGCTGAAAATACTCTTCCAAGAATGTTGGCTGACTTCCCTCGGCTGGGAGGATGTGCTCACCGGAACTATATTGCGGCGTTGGCTTATTTTGGCAAATGAACTTGATTTATTATCGAAGTGTCGTATTCCTCGACACATTGCTAGGCCAGCAAACGCCATTGAATTACATGGATACGCAGATGCTTCATCGCAAGCATTTGGAGCTGTTGTTTACAGTCGTGTCGCAATGGAAACTGAAATCGTGGTTACTTTGATCGCTGCCAATACTCGGGTTGCCCCGATCAAACCTATTTCAATCCCTCGACTCGAACTAAATGCTGCTCATCTATTATCGAAGCTATTAACGCTCATCAAGGACTCTTTGACCATTCCAGTCGCTAGCATCGACTGCTGGAGCGATTCGGAAATTGTACTGCATTGGTTATCAGCACCACCGCGTAAATGGAATACATACGTGTGCAACAGGACAGCAGAAATCTTACAGGATTATCCAAGAAGCTGTTGGCATCATGTGATTACTGCCTTCCCAACTACTTGAACACAGTTTATGGTGGACAGGTCCACCGTGGCTCTCACAACCTCGTCCAGAATGGCCATCTGAAAGGAAAGAATCTGAATTTGACGTACTTCCCCTCGCTGCAGTTGAAGAAAAACCACAACAAACCTTTGTTATAGCACAAAATCCTGAATTGAATATAGACGTGCTCAATCTGTTGAGCAACAAGCTGTCATCATGGAGCCATCTCCTGCGGGTTACTTGCTATGTCTTTCGATTCTTGCACCAGCATTGCCGCAAAGGAAAACTTTGTAAATTAGACAACGACGACAATTTGAAGTATCCATGTCAGGATTGGACACGAGGCAAATTCTTAACGGCAACTGAATTACATTATGCTCGCAACAGACTTTTGCTGCATATGCAACGTACTGAGTTTACTCGGGATTATGAAGTACTCTCGAAAAGCAACCTTCTACAAACAAAATCGAATTTAATAAAGCTCGCACCATTTTGTGACCCAATTGGATTACTGCGAGTCGGAGGACGGATTGTGAAATCCGAACTGAACTTCAATGCAAAACATCCCATTCTCGTAGCTAAGTCTTCGGCAATTGCACCGCTATTAATTCGTTATTTTCACAGAACTCATCTTCATTCCGGTGTGGAGGCTACTTTCCATATCGTTCGACAACAATTTTGGATATTGGGAGCACGTAACTTAATCCGGAAAGAGGTCTTTCGTTGCAAGCAATGTTTTATGCAACGCCGTAACACAGCACAGCAGGTACTGGCAGATCTACCTGTACCTAGAGTTCATCAAAGTCCATGTTTTCAACACACTGGTCTCGACTACGCGGGACCTATTGCTATAAAAGAATCTAAGGGTCGAACTCCGAGGATTGGCAAGGCATGGTTTGCCATCTTTGTGTGTCTGGCAACTAAGGCCATCCATATTGAGGTAGTCAGCGATCTGACTACGAATGCATTTATAGCCGCGTTCAAGCGATTTTGTGCACGAAGGAAGACTCCGACGGATCTTTACTCCGACAACGGAACAACATTTCACGGAGCCAAACGGGAGCTGAATACTATGCGAGAAGTAGCTACAGCACATGCTAAGGATGAACAGTTAGCTAACTTCTTTGCCACGGAAGGACTCACTTGGCATTTCATTCCCCCGTCCGCACCACATTTTGGTGGGTTGTGGGAATCGGGCGTGCGGTCAATTAAACTTCATTTGCGCCGAGTAGTAGGAGCAGCCGCTCTCACCTTTGAAGAGTTGTGTACCGTATTGCCACAAATCGAAGCTCTTCTGAATTCACGACCTTTGTCACAATCTGGTGATGACAGCCTTGATCCACTGACACCGGCACACTTTCTAGTGGGACAACCATACACAGCTTTGCCAGAACCGTCGCTTTTGAACACAAACATTAACAAATTACAGCGTTGGACTCAGCTTCAGGCTATGGTACAGGGATTCTGGAAGCGCTGGCATATGGAGTACTTGACGAGTCTGCAGGAGCGCAACAAATGGCAGATGAAAACCCCCAATATACGCGTGGATACACTTGTGGTTCTAAAGGAGCCTAATCTACCTCCATCCAAATGGCTACTGGGGCGCATCATTGAGGTTCATCCAGGAACCGACCACAAGATCAGAGTTGTCACGATAAAGACGTCACATGGAATACGAGGGTCGTTTGATAAGTCCGTGACTTTTTGTATTTGCCGCGCACCTGCTCTAAATACAACACTGCTCCTGTCAGCAGTTATCGATTAACAGCTGACTGTAAAATTTTGAGAAAGCTGCGTTTTTTTGGTTTGCGTTTTATAGGCATTGAAAGCAGACGATCTCGTGAATTTTAACGAAAATGGAAAAAAGTGAATTTCGTGTCAGCATGGCAAAATTTCATAAATTGGGCTACGAACTGCTACCCCATCCAGCATATTCTCCAGATTTAACCCCCTGTGACTATTTTTTGTTTCCAAACATGAAGAAATGGCTCGGCGGTAAGAGATTCGGGTCATCACAGAAACAAACGACTATTTTGAGGGCCTTGAGAAAACCTATTATTTGGAAGGAATAAAAAAATTGGAAAAACGCTGGACTAAATGTATAGAGCTAAAAGGAGATTATGTTGAGAAATAAAACGCTTCTTTGACGAAAAAAATATATTTTATTCAAAAAGTCACGGACTTATCAAACGACCCTCGTATATAAGCGGTCTATTACAAAGATTGCACCGCTCCCAATTGACTGAACGCGGAGTTCAGGGGGGCCGGTATGGTTAGAAATAAGAAAGTTTACTTATTGAATTTAAATTGTTATGTTAAACTTCCTAGAAACATATGTTTGTTAACAGAGCAATGCAACTCTGCTTCTGCATTAGAATATAATTGATATCGATAAGTTTGTTACCGAAAACTGTGAATGCTAGAAAAGGTCAGTGTATTATTTGTGAAGATGCTAAGAAAGCTACGCGAGAATGAACGCGCCAACATTTTATGGAAACAATAAGAAATAAAGAGTGCAACCTAGAAAAAAGATAATTACAGTCCACTCTTTTGCATCATTCATCAACAAAAGCAATGAGCACATACATATTTTAACACAGGGAAATTTGGTATTAGTGGGACAAACGTCCCTTTTATTTTAAAGTATTCTACGAAGCAGGGATGGTCCCGCTTTATTCGGATTCAAATTGAGAGTGTTCTCTTAACCTACATACAAAGGCTTTCTTAGGCTAAATCAATGGAGTTGCGCTGCCCGCGTAGCCGGCAGCGCTTCGACGCTTATATGTATATCTTATGTATATCTTATGTATACGAATTGTCGCCAAGAGACGACGTTGGAGGAGACGGAGTGTCATGTGCACACATAGTACGCGATCAGCGCATAGCCAGCGTGAGAATGCTGACTATGCAATTATGCATGTTAGGCTCCAAGTGGATGTTCATATTACACATGCACTTGGGCCGGGTTGTTTATATAAACATTGCAACAAAGTGCTACAATGTATGAATGTATATTCAATGTATGAATATATGTCTATGTAGATATCTGTGCATATCACACTAGGCACAGGCTAGGCACAGGCTAGGCACAGGCTAGGCACAGGCTAGGCACAGGCTAGGCACAGGCTAGGCACAGGCTAGGCACAGGCTAGGCACAGGCTAGGCACAGCCTAGGCACAGGCTAGGCACTAGCTAGGCACAGGCTAGGCACTGGCTAGGCACTGGCTAGGCACAGGCTAGACTCTGGCTATGCACAGGCTAGACAAAGGCTAGACACTGGCTAGGCACAGGCTAGGCACTGGCTAGACACTGGCTAGGCACAGGCTAGGCACTGGCTAGACACTGGCTAGGCACACGCTATGCACATGCCAGTCTCAGGCAAGACACAGGCTAGACACAGGCTAGACACAGGCTAGACAGGCTAGACACAGGCAAGACACAGGCTAGAAACAGGCTAGACACAGGCTAGACACAGGCTAGACACAGGCTAGCCCCAGGCTAGACACAGGCTAGACACTGGCTAGGCACAGGCTAGACTCTGGCTATGCACAGGCTAGACAAAGGCTAGACACTGGCTAGGCACAGGCTAGGCACTGGCTAGACACTAGCTAGGCACTGGCTAGACACTGGCTAGGCACACGCTATGCACATGCCAGTCTCAGGCAAGACACAGGCTAGACACAGGCTAGACACAGGCTAGACACAGGCTAGACACAGGCTAGACACAGGCAAGACACAGGCTAGAAACAGGCTAGACACAGGCTAGACACAGGCTAGACACAGGCTAGCCACAGGCTAGACACAGGCTAGACACAGGCTAGACACAGGCTGGACACAGGCTAGACACAGGCTAGACACAGGCTAGACACAGGCTAGACACAGGCTAGACACAGGCTAGACACAGGCTAGACACAGGCTAGACACAGGCTAGACACAGGCTAGACACAGGCTAGACACAGGCTAGACACAGGCTAGACACCGGCTAGACACAGGCTAGACACAGGCTAGACACAGGCTAGACACAGGCTAGACACAGGCTAGACACAGGCTAGACATAGGCTAGAAACAGGCTAGAAACAGGCTAGACACAGGCTAGACACAGGCTAGACACAGGCTAGATACAGGCTAGACACAGGCTAGACACAGGCTAGGCACAGGCTAGGCACAAGCTAGGCACAGGTTAGTCACAGGCTAGACACAGGCTATACACTGGCTAGGCACAGGCTAGACTCTGGCTATGCACCGGCTAGACAAAGGCTAGACACTGGCTAGGCACAGGCTAGGCACTGGTTAGACACTGGCTAGGCACACGCTATGCACATGCCAGTCTCAGGAAAGACACAGGCTAGAGACAGGCTAGACACAGGCTAGACACAGGCTAGACACAGGCTAGACACAAGCTAGGCACAGGTTAGTCACAGGCTAGACACAGGCTATACACTGGCTAGGCACAGGCTAGACTCTGGCTATGCACCGACTAGACAAAGGCTAGACACTGGCTAGGCACAGGCTAGGCACTGGCTAGACACTGGCTAGGCACACGCTATGCACATGCCAGTCACAGGCTAGACACAGGCTAGACACAGGCTAGACACAGGCTAGACACAGGCTAGACACAGGCTAGAAACAGGCTAGAAACAGGCTAGACACAGGCTAGACACAGGCTAGACACAGGCTAGATACAGGCTAGACACAGGCTAGACAAAGGCTAGGCACAGGCTAGGCACAAGCTAGGCACAGGTTAGTCACAGGCTAGACACAGGCTATACACTGGCTAGGCACAGGCTAGACTCTGGCTATGCACCGGCTAGACAAAGGCTAGACACTGGCTAGGCACAGGCTAGGCACTGGTTAGATACTGGCTAGGCACACGCTATGCACATGCCAGTCTCAGGAAAGACACAGGCTAGACACAGGCTAGGCACAGGCTAGGCACAGGCTAGGCACAGGCTAGGCACAGGCTAGGCACAGGCTAGGCACAGGCTAGGCACAGGCTAGGCACAGGCTAGGCACAGGCTAGGCACAGGCTAGGCACAGGCTAGGCACAGGCTAGGCACAGGCTAGGCACAGGCTAGGCACTAGCTAGGCACAGGCTAGGCACTGGCTAGGCACTGGCTAGACACTGGCTAGACACAGGCTAGACGCAGGCTAGGCACAGGCTAGGCACAGGCTAGGCACAGGCTAGGCACAGGCTAAGCAAAGGCTAGGCACAGGCTAGGCACAGGCTAGGCACAGGCTAGGCACAGGCTAGGTACAAGCTAGACATAGGCTAGACATAGGCTAGACACAGGCTAGACACAGGCTAGACACAGGCTAGACACAGGCTAGACACAGGCTAGACACAGGCTGGAGACAGGCAAAGCACAGGCTAGACACAGGCTAGACACAGGCTAGACAGAGGCTATACACTGGCTAGGCACAGGCTAGACACAGGCTATGCACAGGCTAGATAAAGGCTAGACACTGGCTAGGTACAGGCTAGGCACTGGCTAGACACGGGCTAGGCACACGCTATGCACATGCCTGTGTCAGGCTATCCACAGGCTAGACACAGGCTAGGCACAGGCAAGGCACAGGCTAGACACAGGCTAGACACAGGTTAGACACAGGCAAGGCAAAGGCTAGACACAGGCTAGACACAGGCTAGACACAAGCTAGACACAGGCTAGACACAGGCTAGACACAGGCTAGATACAGGCTAGACACAGGCTAGACACAGGCTAGCCACAGGCTAGACACAGGCTAGGCACAGGCAAGGCACAGGCTATACACAGGCTACACACAGGCTACACACAGGCTAGACACAGGTTAGACACAGGCTAGACACAGGCTAGACACAGGCTAGACACACACCTAGACACAGGCTAGACACAGGCTAGACACAGGCTAGACAGAGGCTAGACACAGGCTAGATACAGGCTAGACACAGGCTAGACACAGGCTAGACACAGGCTAGACACATGCTAGACACCGGCTAGACACAGGCTAGGCACAGGCTAGGCACAGGCTAGGCACAGGATAGGCACAGGCTAGGCACAGGCTAGGCACAGGCTAGGCACAGGCTAGGCACAGGCTAGGCACAGGCTAGGCACAGGCTAGGCACAGCCTAGGCACAGGCTAGGCACTAGCTAGGCACAGGCTAGGCACTGGCTAGACACTGGCTAGGCACAAACTAGACTCTGGCTATGCACAGGCTAGACAAAGGCTAGACACTGGCTAGGCACAGGCTAGGCACTGGCTAGACACTGGCTAGGCACACGCTATGCACATGCCAGTCTCAGGCAAGACACAGGCTAGACACAGGCTAGACACAGGCTAGACACAGGCTAGACACAGGCAAGACACAGGCTAGAAACAGGCTAGACACAGGCTAGACACAGGCTAGACACAGGCTAGCCACAGGCTAGACACAGGCTAGGCACAGGCAAGGCACAGGCTAGACACAGGCTAGACACAGGCTACACACAGGCTAGACACAGGCTAGACACAGGCTAGACACAGGCTAGACACAGGCTAGACACAGGCTAGACACAGGCAAGACACAGGCTAGATACAGGCTAGACACAGGCTAGACACAGGCTAGCCACAGGCTAGACACAGGCTAGGCACAGGCAAGGCACAGGCTAGACACAGGCTAGACACAGGCTAGACACAGGTTAGACACAGGCTATACACAGGCTAGACACACACCTAGACACAGGCTAGACACAGGCTAGACACAGGCTAGACAGAGGCTAGACACAGGCTAGACACAGGCTAGACACAGGCTAGACACAGGCTAGACACAGGCTAGACACAGGCTAGACACAGGCTAGACACAGGCTAGACACAGGCTAGCCACAGGCTAGACACAGGCTAGACACAGGCTAGACACCGGCTAGACACAGGCTAGACACAGGCTAGACACAGGCTAGACACAGGCTAGACACAGGCTAGACACAGGCTAGACACAGGTTAGACACAGGCTAGACACAGGCTAGACACACACCTAGACACAGGCTAGACACAGGCTAGACACAGGCTAGACAGAGGCTAGACACAGGCTAGACACAGGCTAGACACAGGCTAGACACAGGCTAGACACAGGCTAGACACAGGCTAGACACAGGCTAGACACAGGCTAGACACAGGCTAGACACAGGCTAGACACAGGCTAGACACCGGCTAGACACCGGCTAGACACAGGCTAGACACAGGCTAGACACAGGCTAGACACAGGCTAGAAACAGGCTAGAAACAGGCTAGACACAGGCTAGACACAGGCTAGACACTGGCTAGACACTGGCTAGGCACACGCTATGCACATGCCAGTCTCAGGCAAGACACAGGCTAGACACAGGCTAGACACAGGCTAGACACAGGCTAGACACAGGCTAGAAACAGGCTAGACACAGGCTAGACACAGGCTAGACACAGGCTAGCCACAGGCTAGACACAGGCTAGGCACAGGCAAGGCACAGGCTAGACACAGGCTAGACACAGGCTAGACACAGGCTAGACACAGGCTAGACACAGGCTAGACACAGGCTAGACACAGGCTAGACACAGGCTAGCCACAGGCTAGACACAGGCTAGGCACAGGCAAGGCACAGGCTAGACACAGGCTAGACACAGGCTAGACACAGGCTAGACACAGGCTAGACACAGGCTAGACACAGGCTAGACACAGGCTAGACACAGGCTAGACACAGGCTAGACACAGGCTAGACACAGGCTAGACACAGGCTAGACACAGGCTAGACACAGGCTAGACACAGGCTAGACACAGGCTAGACACAGGCTAGACACAGGCTAGACACAGGCTAGACACAGGCTAGACACAGGCTAGACACAGGCTAGACACAGGCTAGACACAGGCTAGACACAGGCTAGACACAGGCTAGACACCGGCTAGACACAGGCTAGACACAGGCTAGACACAGGCTAGACACAGGCTAGACACAGGCTAGACACAGGTTAGACACAGGCTAGACACAGGCTAGACACACACCTAGACACAGGCTAGACACAGGCTAGACACAGGCTAGACAGAGGCTAGACACAGGCTAGACACAGGCTAGACACAGGCTAGACACAGGCTAGACACAGGCTCGACACAGGCTAGACACAGGCTAGACACAGGCTAGACACAGGCTAGACACAGGCTAGACACAGGCTAGACACAGGCTAGACACAGGCTAGACACAGGCTAGACACAGGCTAGACACAGGCTAGACACAGGCTAGACACAGGCTAGACACAGGCTAGAAACAGGCTAGAAACAGGCTAGAAACAGGCTAGACACAGGCTAGACACAGGCTAGACACAGGCTAGACACAGGCTAGACACAGGCTAGACACAGGCTAGACACAGGCTAGAAACAGGCTAGAAACAGGCTAGACACAGGCTAGACACAGGCTAGACACAGGCTAGATACAGGCTAGACACAGGCTAGACACAGACTAGGCACAGGCTAGGCACAAGCTAGGCACAGGTTAGTCATAGGCTAGACACAGGCTATACACTGGCTAGGCACAGGCTAGACTCTGGCTATGCACCGGCTAGACAAAGGCTAGACACTGGCTAGGCACAGGCTAGGCACTGGTTAGACACTGGCTAGGCACACGCTATGCACATGCCAGTCTCAGGAAAGACACAGGCTAGAGACAGGCTAGACACAGGCTAGACACAGGCTAGACACAGGCTAGACACAGGCTAGACACAAGCTAGGCACAGGTTAGTCACAGGCTAGACACAGGCTATACACTGGCTAGGCACAGGCTAGACTCTGGCTATGCACCGGCTAGACAAAGGCTAGACACTGGCTAGGCACAGGCTAGGCACTGGCTAGACACAGGCTAGACACAGGCTAGACACAGGCTAGACACAGGCTAGACACAGGCTAGACACAGGCTAGACACAGGCTAGACACAGGCTAGACACAGGCTAGACACAGGCTAGACACCGGCTAGACACAGGCTAGACACAGGCTAGACACAGGCTAGACACAGGCTAGACACAGGCTAGACACCGGCTAGACACAGGCTAGACACAGGCTAGAAACAGGCTAGACACAGGCTAGACACAGGCTAGACAAAGGCTAGACACAGGCTAGACACAGGCTAGACACAGGCTAGATACAGGCTAGACACAGGCTAGACACAGGCTAGCCACAGGCTAGACACAGGCTAGACACACACCTAGACACAGGCTAGACACAGGCTAGACACAGGCTAGACAGAGGCTAGACACAGGCTTGACACAGGCTAGACACAGGCTAGACACAGGCTAGACACAGGCTAGACACAGGCTAGACACATGCTAGACACCGGCTAGACACAGGCTAGGCACAGGCTAGGCACAGGCTAGGCACAGGCTAGGCACAGGCTAGACACAGGCTAGACAAAGGCTAGACACAGGCTAGACACAGGCTAGACACAGGCTAGATACAGGCTAGACACAGGCTAGACACAGGCTAGCCACAGGCTAGACACAGGCTAGACACACACCTAGACACAGGCTAGACACAGGCTAGACACAGGCTAGACAGAGGCTAGACACAGGCTTGACACAGGCTAGACACAGGCTAGACACAGGCTTGACACAGGCTAGACACAGGCTAGACACAGGCTAGACACAGGCTAGACACAGGCTAGACACATGCTAGACACCGGCTAGGCACAGGCTAGGCACAGGCTAGGCACAGTCTAGGCACAGGCTAGGCACTAGCTAGGCACAGGCTAGATAAAGGCTAGACACTGGCTAGGTACAGGCTAGGCACTGGCTAGACACGGGCTAGGCACACGCTATGCACATGCCTGTGTCAGGCTAGCCACAGGCTAGACACAGGCTAGGCACAGGCAAGGCACAGGCTAGACACAGGCTAGACACAGGCTAGACACAGGCTAGATACAGGCTAGACACAGGCTAGACACAGGCTAGACACAGGCTAGATACAGGCTAGACACAGGCTAGACACAGGCTAGCCACAGGCTAGACACAGGCTAGGCACAGGCAAGGCACAGGCTAGACACAGGCTACACACTGGCTAGACACAGGCTAGACGCAGGCTAGGCACAGGCTAGGTACAAGCTAGACATAGGCTAGACATAGGCTAGACACAGGCTAGACACAGGCAAGACATAGGCTAGACACAGGCTAGACACAGGCTAGACACAGGCTAGACACAGGCTGGAGACAGGCAAAGCACAGGCTAGACACAGGCTAGACACAGGCTAGACAGAGGCTATACACTGGCTAGGCACAGGCTAGACACAGGCTATGCACAGGCTAGATAAAGGCTAGACACTGGCTAGGTACAGGCTAGGCACTGGCTAGACACGGGCTAGGCACACGCTATGCACATGCCTGTGTCAGGCTAGCCACAGGCTAGACACAGGCTAGGCACAGGCAAGGCACAGGCTAGACACAGGCTAGACACAGGCTAGACACAGGCTAGACACAGGCTAGATACAGGCTAGACACAGGCTAGACACAGGCTAGACACAGGCTAGATACAGGCTAGACACAGGCTAGACACAGGCTAGCCACAGGCTAGACACAGGCTAGGCACAGGCAAGGCACAGGCTAGACACAGGCTACACACAGGCTAGACACAGGTTAGACACAGGCTAGACACAGGTTAGACACAGGCTAGACACAGGCTAGACACACACCTAGACACAGGCTAGACACAGGCTATTCACAGGCTAGACAGAGCCTAGACACAGGCTTGACACAGGCTAGACACAGGCTAGACACAGGCTAGACACATGCTAGACACCGGCTAGACACAGGCTAGACACAGGCTAGACACAGGCTAGACACAGGCTAGACACAGGCTAGACACAGGCTAGACACAGGCTAGACATAGGCTAGACACAGGCTAGACACAGGCTAGACACAGGCTAGAGACAGGCAAAGCACAGGCTAGACACAGGCTAGACACAGGCTAGACAGAGGCTATACACTGGCTAGGCACAGGCTAGACACAGGCTATGCACAGGCTAGATAAAGGCTAGACACAGGCTAGGTACAGGCTAGGCACAGGCTAGGCACAGGCTAGGCACTAGCTAGGCACAGGCTAGGCACTGGCTAGGCACAGGCTAGACTCTGGCTATGCACCGGCTAGACAAAGGCTAGACACTGGCTAGGCACAGGCTAGGCACTGGCTAGACACTGGCTAGGCACACGCTATGCACATGCCAGTCACAGGCAAGGCACAGGCAAGGCACAGGCTAGACACAGGCTAGGCACAGGCTAGGCACAGGCTAGGCACAGGCTAGGCACAGGCTAGGCACAGGCTAGGCACAGGCTAGGCACAGGTTAGGCACAGGCTAGGCACAGGCTAGGCACAGGCTAGGCACTAGCTAGGCACAGGCTAGGCACTGGCTAGGCACTGGCTAGACACAGGCTAGACACAGGCTAGACACAGGCTAGACACAGGCTAGACACAGGCTAGACACAGGCTAGACACCGGCTAGACACAGGCTAGACACAGGCTAGACACAGGCTAGACACAGGCTAGACACAGGCTAGACACCGGCTAGACACAGGCTAGACACAGGCTAGACACAGGCTAGACACAGGCTAGACACAGGCTAGACACAGGCTAGACACAGGCTAGACACAGGCTAGACACAGGCTAGATACAGGCTAGACACAGGCTAGACACAGGCTAGCCACAGGCTAGACACAGGCTAGACACACACCTAGACACAGGCTAGACACAGGCTAGACACAGGCTAGACAGAGGCTAGACACAGGCTTGACACAGGCTAGACACAGGCTAGACACAGGCTTGACACAGGCTAGACACAGGCTAGACACAGGCTAGACACAGGCTAGACACAGGCTAGACACAGGCTAGACAGAGGCTATACACTGGCTAGGCACAGGCTAGACACAGGCTGGAGACAGGCAAAGCACAGGCTAGACACAGGCTAGACACAGGCTAGACAGAGGCTATACACTGGCTAGGCACAGGCTAGACACAGGCTATGCACAGGCTAGATAAAGGCTAGACACTGGCTAGGTACAGGCTAGGCACTGGCTAGACACGGGCTAGGCACACGCTATGCACATGCCTGTGTCAGGCTAGGCACAGGCAAGGCACAGGCTAGACACAGGCTAGACACAGGCTAGACACAGGCTAGACACAGGCTAGATACAGGCTAGACACAGGCTAGACACAGGCTAGACACAGGCTAGATACAGGCTAGACACAGGCTAGACACAGGCTAGCCACAGGCTAGACACAGGCTAGGCGCAGGCAAGGCACAGGCTAGACACAGGCTACACACAGGCTAGACACAGGTTAGACACAGGCTAGACACAGGTTAGACACAGGCTAGACACAGGCTAGACACACACCTAGACACAGGCTAGACACAGGCTATTCACAGGCTAGACAGAGCCTAGACACAGGCTTGACACAGGCTAGACACAGGCTAGACACAGGCTAGACACATGCTAGACACCGGCTAGACACAGGCTAGACACAGGCTAGACACAGGCTAGACACAGGCTAGACACAGGCTAGACACAGGCTAGACACAGGCTAGACATAGGCTAGACACAGGCTAGACACAGGCTAGACACAGGCTAGAGACAGGCAAAGCACAGGCTAGACACAGGCTAGACACAGGCTAGACAGAGGCTATACACTGGCTAGGCACAGGCTAGACACAGGCTATGCACAGGCTAGATAAAGGCTAGACACAGGCTAGGTACAGGCTAGGCACAGGCTAGGCACAGGCTAGGCACTAGCTAGGCACAGGCTAGGCACTGGCTAGGCACAGGCTAGACTCTGGCTATGCACCGGCTAGACAAAGGCTAGACACTGGCTAGGCACAGGCTAGGCACTGGCTAGACACTGGCTAGGCACACGCTATGCACATGCCAGTCTCAGGCAAGGCACAGGCAAGGCACAGGCTAGACACAGGCTAGGCACAGGCTAGGCACAGGCTAGGCACAGGCTAGGCACAGGCTAGGCACAGGCTAGGCACAGGCTAGGCACAGGCTAGGCACAGGTTAGGCACAGGCTAGGCACAGGCTAGGCACAGGCTAGGCACTAGCTAGGCACAGGCTAGGCACTGGCTAGGCACTGGCTAGACACAGGCTAGACACAGGCTAGACACAGGCTAGACACAGGCTAGACACAGGCTAGACACAGGCTAGACACCGGCTAGACACAGGCTAGACACAGGCTAGACACAGGCTAGACACAGGCTAGACACAGGCTAGACACCGGCTAGACACAGGCTAGACACAGGCTAGACACAGGCTAGACACAGGCTAGACACAGGCTAGACACAGGCTAGACACAGGCTAGACACAGGCTAGACACAGGCTAGATACAGGCTAGACACAGGCTAGACACAGGCTAGCCACAGGCTAGACACAGGCTAGACACACACCTAGACACAGGCTAGACACAGGCTAGACACAGGCTAGACAGAGGCTAGACACAGGCTTGACACAGGCTAGACACAGGCTAGACACAGGCTTGACACAGGCTAGACACAGGCTAGACACAGGCTAGACACAGGCTAGACACAGGCTAGACACATGCTAGACACCGGCTAGGCACAGGCTAGGCACAGGCTAGGCACAGCCTAGGCACAGGCTAGGCACTAGCTAGGCACAGGCTAGGCACTGGCTAGGCACTGGCTAGACACTGGCTAGGCACAGGCTAGACTCTGGCTATGCACAGGCTAGACAAAGGCTAGACACTGGCTAGGCACAGGCTAGGCACTGGCTAGACACTGGCTAGGCACAGGCTAGGCACTGGCTAGACACTGGCTAGGCACACGCTATGCACATGCCAGTCTCAGGCAAGACACAGGCTAGACACAGGCTAGACACAGGCTAGACACAGGCTAGACACAGGCAAGACACAGGCTAGAAACAGGCTAGACACAGGCTAGACACAGGCTAGACACAGGCTAGACAAAGGCTAGACACAGGCTAGACACAGGCTAGACACAGGCTAGATACAGGCTAGACACAGGCTAGACACAGGCTAGCCACAGGCTAGACACAGGCTAGACACAGACCCTAGACACAGGCTAGACACAGGCTAGACACAGGCTAGACACAGGCTAGACACAGGCTAGACACAGGCTAGACACAGGCTAGACACAGGCTTGACACAGGCTAGACACAGGCTAGACACAGGCTAGACACAGGCTAGACACAGGCTAGACACATGCTAGACACCGGCTAGACACAGGCTAGGCACAGGCTAGGCACAGCCTAGGCACAGGCTAGGCACTAGCTAGGCACAGGCTAGGCACTGGCTAGGCACTGGCTAGACACTGGCTAGGCACAGGCTAGACTCTGGCTATGCACAGGCTAGACAAAGGCTAGACACTGGCTAGGCACAGGCTAGGCACTGGCTAGACACTGGCTAGGCACAGGCTAGGCACTGGCTAGACACTGGCTAGGCACACGCTATGCACATGCCAGTCTCAGGCAAGACACAGGCTAGACACAGGCTAGACACAGGCTAGACACAGGCTAGACACAGGCAAGACACAGGCTAGAAACAGGCTAGACACAGGCTAGACACAGGCTAGACACAGGCTAGCCACAGGCTAGACACAGGCTAGGCACAGGCAAGGCACAGGCTAGACACAGGCTAGACACAGGCTAGACACAGGCTAGACACAGGCTAGACACAGGCTAGACACAGGCTAGACACAGGCTAGACACAGGCTAGACACAGGCTAGACACAGGCTAGATACAGGCTAGACACAGGCTAGACACAGGCTAGCCACAGGCTAGACACAGGCTAGGCACAGGCAAGGCACAGGCTAGACACAGGCTAGACACAGGCTAGACACAGGTGAGACACAGGCTAGACACAGGCTAGACACACACCTAGACACAGGCTAGACACAGGCTAGACACAGGCTAGACAGAGGCTAGACACAGGCTAGACACAGGCTAGACACACACCTAGACACAGGCTAGACACAGGCTAGACTCTGGCTATGCACCGGCTAGACAAAGGCTAGACACTGGCTAGGCACAGGCTAGGCACTGGCTAGACACAGGCTAGACACAGGCTAGACACAGGCTAGACACAGGCTAGACACAGGCTAGACACAGGCTAGACACAGGCTAGACACAGGCTAGACACAGGCTAGACACAGGCTAGACACCGGCTAGACACAGGCTAGACACAGGCTAGACACAGGCTAGACACAGGCTAGACACAGGCTAGACACCGGCTAGACACAGGCTAGACACAGGCTAGACACAGGCTAGACACAGGCTAGACACAGGCTAGACACAGGCTAGACACAGGCTAGACACAGGCTAGACACAGGCTAGATACAGGCTAGACACAGGCTAGACACAGGCTAGCCACAGGCTAGACACAGGCTAGACACACACCTAGACACAGGCTAGACACAGGCTAGACACAGGCTAGACAGAGGCTAGACACAGGCTTGACACAGGCTAGACACAGGCTAGACACAGGCTAGACACAGGCTAGACACAGGCTAGACACCGGCTAGACACAGGCTAGACACAGGCTAGACACATGCTAGACACCGGCTAGGCACAGGCTAGGCACAGGCTAGGCACAGCCTAGGCACAGGCTAGGCACTAGCTAGGCACAGGCTAGGCACTGGCTAGGCACTGGCTAGACACTGGCTAGGCACAGGCTAGACTCTGGCTATGCACAGGCTAGACAAAGGCTAGACACTGGCTAGGCACAGGCTAGGCACTGGCTAGACACTGGCTAGGCACAGGCTAGGCACTGGCTAGACACTGGCTAGGCACACGCTATGCACATGCCAGTCTCAGGCAAGACACAGGCTAGACACAGGCTAGACACAGGCTAGACACAGGCTAGACACAGGCAAGACACAGGCTAGAAACAGGCTAGACACAGGCTAGACACAGGCTAGACACAGGCTAGCCACAGGCTAGACACAGGCTAGGCACAGGCTAGACACCGGCTAGACACAGGCTAGACACAGGCTAGACACAGGCTAGACACAGGCTAGACACAGGCTAGACAAAGGCTAGACACAGGCTAGACACAGGCTAGACACAGGCTAGATACAGGCTAGACACAGGCTAGACACAGGCTAGCCACAGGCTAGACACAGGCTAGACACACACCTAGACACAGGCTAGACACAGGCTAGACACAGGCTAGACAGAGGCTAGACACAGGCTTGACACAGGCTAGACACAGGCTAGACACAGGCTTGACACAGGCTAGACACAGGCTAGACACAGGCTAGACACAGGCTAGACACAGGCTAGACACATGCTAGACACCGGCTAGACACAGGCTAGGCACAGGCTAGGCACAGCCTAGGCACAGGCTAGGCACTAGCTAGGCACAGGCTAGGCACTGGCTAGGCACTGGCTAGACACTGGCTAGGCACAGGCTAGACTCTGGCTATGCACAGGCTAGACAAAGGCTAGACACTGGCTAGGCACAGGCTAGGCACTGGCTAGACACTGGCTAGGCACAGGCTAGGCACTGGCTAGACACTGGCTAGGCACACGCTATGCACATGCCAGTCTCAGGCAAGACACAGGCTAGACACAGGCTAGACACAGGCTAGACACAGGCTAGACACAGGCAAGACACAGGCTAGAAACAGGCTAGACACAGGCTAGACACAGGCTAGACACAGGCTAGCC
The DNA here is from genome assembly GCA_018904595.1 of Zaprionus indianus. NCBI lineage: Eukaryota > Metazoa > Arthropoda > Insecta > Diptera > Drosophilidae > Zaprionus > Zaprionus indianus. The sequence goes on along the minus strand of JAEIHA010000894.1, from coordinate 24,849 downwards.
ACAGGCTAGACACAGGCTAGGCACAGGCAAGGCACAGGCTAGACACAGGCTAGACACAGGCTAGACACAGGCTAGACACAGGCTAGACACAGGCTAGACACAGGCTAGACACAGGCTAGGCACAGGCTAGACACAGGCTAGACACAGGCTAGATACAGGCTAGACACAGGCTAGACACAGGCTAGCCACAGGCTAGACACAGGCTAGGCACAGGCAAGGCACAGGCTAGACACAGGCTAGACACAGGCTAGACACAGGTGAGACACAGGCTAGACACAGGCTAGACACACACCTAGACACAGGCTAGACACAGGCTAGACACAGGCTAGACAGAGGCTAGACACAGGCTAGACACAGGCTAGACACACACCCTAGACACAGGCTAGACACAGGCTAGACACAGGCTAGACACAGGCTAGACACAGGCTAGACACAGGCTAGACACAGGCTAGACACAGGCTAGACACAGGCTAGACACAGGCTAGACACAGGCTAGACACCGGCTAGACACAGGCTAGACACAGGCTAGACACAGGCTAGACACAGGCTAGACACAGGCTAGACACAGGCTAGACACAGGCTAGACACAGGCTAGAAACAGGCTAGAAACAGGCTAGACACAGGCTAGACACAGGCTAGACACAGGCTAGATACAGGCTAGACACAGGCTAGACACAGGCTAGGCACAGGCTAGGCACAAGCTAGGTACAGGTTAGTCACAGGCTAGACACAGGCTATACACTGGCTAGGCACAGGCTAGACTCTGGCTATGCACCGGCTAGACAAAGGCTAGACACTGGCTAGGCACAGGCTAGGCACTGGTTAGACACTGGCTAGGCACACGCTATGCACATGCCAGTCTCAGGAAAGACACAGGCTAGAGACAGGCTAGACACAGGCTAGACACAGGCTAGACACAGGCTAGACACAGGCTAGACACAAGCTAGGCACAGGTTAGTCACAGGCTAGACACAGGCTATATACTGGCTAGGCACAGGCTAGACTCTGGCTATGCACCGGCTAGCCAAAGGCTAGACACTGGCTAGGCCCTGGCTAGACACTGGCTAGGCACACGCTATGCACATGCCAGTCACAGGCAAGGCACAGGCTAGACACAGGCAAGGCACAGGCTAGACACAGGCTAGGCACAGGCTAGGCACAGGCTAGGCACAGGCTAGGCACAGGCTAGGCACAGGCTAGGCACAGGCTAGGCACAGGCTAGGCACAGGCTAGGCACAGGCTAGGCACAGGCTAGGCACAGGCTAGGCACTAGCTAGGCACAGGCTAGGCACTGGCTAGGCACTGGCTAGACACAGGCTAGACACAGGCTAGACACAGGCTAGACACAGGATAGACACAGGCAAGACACAGGCTAGACACAGGCTAGACACAGGCTAGGCACAGTCTAGGCACAGGCTAGGCACAGGCTAGGCACAGGCTAGGCACAGGCTAGGTACAAGCTAGACATAGGCTAGACATAGGCTAGACACAGGCTAGACACAGGCAAGACATAGGCTAGACACAGGCTAGACACAGGCTAGACACAGGCTAGACACAGGCTGGAGACAGGCAAAGCACAGGCTAGACACAGGCTGGACACAGGCTAGACAGAGGCTATACACTGGCTAGGCACAGGCTAGACACAGGCTATGCACAGGCTAGATAAAGGCTAGACACTGGCTAGGTACAGGCTAGGCACTGGCTAGACACGGGCTAGGCACACGCTATGCACATGCCTGTGTCAGGCTAGCCACAGGCTAGACACAGGCTAGGCACAGGCAAGGCACAGGCTAGACACAGGCTAGACACAGGCTAGACACAGGCTAGACACAGGCTAGACACAGGCTAGACACAGGCTAGACACAGGCTAGACACAGGCTAGACACAGGCTAGACACAGGCTAGACACAGGCTAGACACAGGCTAGACACAGGCTAGACACAGGCTAGACACAGGCTAGCCACAGGCTAGACACAGGCTAGGCACAGGCAAGGCACAGGCTAGACACAGGCTACACACAGGCTAGACACAGGTTAGACACAGGCTAGACACAGGCTAGACACACACCTAGACACAGGCTAGACACAGGCTAGACACAGGCTAGACAGAGGCTAGACACAGGCTTGACACAGGCTAGACACAGGCTAGACACAGGCTAGACACAGGCTAGACACAGGCTAGACACATGCTAGACACCGGCTAGACACAGGCTAGACACAGGCTAGACACAGGCTAGACACAGGCTAGACACAGGCTAGACACAGGCTAGACATAGGCTAGACACAGGCTAGACACAGGCTAGACACAGGCTAGACACAGGCTAGAGACAGGCAAAGCACAGGCTAGACACAGGCTAGACACAGGCTAGACAGAGGCTATACACTGGCTAGGCACAGGCTAGACACAGGCTTGACACAGGCTAGACACAGGCTAGACACAGGCTAGACACAGGCTAGACACAGGCTAGACACAGGCTAGACACAGGCTAGAAACAGGCTAGAAACAGGCTAGACACAGGCTAGACACAGGCTAGACACAGGCTAGACACAGGCTAGAAACAGGCTAGAAACAGGCTAGACACAGGATAGGCACAGGCTAGGCACAAGCTAGGCACAGGTTAGTCACAGGCTAGACACAGGCTATACACTGGCTAGGCACAGGCTAGACTCTGGCTATGCACCGGCTAGACAAAGGCTAGACACTGGCTAGGCACAGGCTAGGCACTGGTTAGACACTGGCTAGGCACACGCTATGCACATGCCAGTCTCAGGAAAGACACAGGCTAGAGACAGGCTAGACACAGGCTAGACACAGGCTAGACACAGGCTAGACACAGGCTAGACACAAGCTAGGCACAGGTTAGTCACAGGCTAGACACAGGCTATACACTGGCTAGGCACAGGCTAGACTCTGGCTATGCACCGGCTAGACAAAGGCTAGACACTGGCTAGGCACAGGCTAGGCACTGGCTAGACACTGGCTAGGCACACGCTATGCACATGCCAGTCACAGGCAAGGCACAGGCTAGACACAGGCAAGGCACAGGCTAGACACAGGCTAGGCACAGGCTAGGCACAGGCTAGGCACAGGCTAGGCACAGGCTAGGCACAGGCTAGGCACAGGCTAGGCACAGGCTAGGCACAGGCTAGGCACAGGCTAGGCACAGGCTAGGCACAGGCTAGGCACAGGCTAGGCACAGGCTAGGCACAGGCTAGGCACAGGCTAGGCACTAGCTAGGCACAGGCTAGGCACTGGCTAGACACTGGCTAGACACAGGCTAGACGCAGGCTAGGCACAGGCTAGGTACAAGCTAGACATAGGCTAGACATAGGCTAGACACAGGCTAGACACAGGCAAGACATAGGCTAGACACAGGCTAGACACAGGCTAGACACAGGCTAGACACAGGCTGGAGACAGGCAAAGCACAGGCTAGACACAGGCTAGACACAGGCTAGACAGAGGCTATACACTGGCTAGGCACAGGCTAGACACAGGCTATGCACAGGCTAGATAAAGGCTAGACACTGGCTAGGTACAGGCTAGGCACTGGCTAGACACGGGCTAGGCACACGCTATGCACATGCCTGTGTCAGGCTAGCCACAGGCTAGACACAGGCTAGGCACAGGCAAGGCACAGGCTAGACACAGGCTAGACACAGGCTAGACACAGGCTAGACACAGGCTAGATACAGGCTAGACACAGGCTAGACACAGGCTAGACACAGGCTAGACACAGGCTAGATACAGGCTAGACACAGGCTAGACACAGGCTAGCCACAGGCTAGACACAGGCTAGGCACAGGCAAGGCACAGGCTAGACACAGGCTACACACAGGCTAGACACAGGTTAGACACAGGCTAGACACAGGTTAGACACAGGCTAGACACAGGCTAGACACACACCTAGACACAGGCTAGACACAGGCTATTCACAGGCTAGACAGAGCCTAGACACAGGCTTGACACAGGCTAGACACAGGCTAGACACAGGCTAGACACATGCTAGACACCGGCTAGACACAGGCTAGACACAGGCTAGACACAGGCTAGACACAGGCTAGACACAGGCTAGACACAGGCTAGACACAGGCTAGACATAGGCTAGACACAGGCTAGACACAGGCTAGACACAGGCTAGAGACAGGCAAAGCACAGGCTAGACACAGGCTAGACACAGGCTAGACAGAGGCTATACACTGGCTAGGCACAGGCTAGACACAGGCTATGCACAGGCTAGATAAAGGCTAGACACAGGCTAGGTACAGGCTAGGCACAGGCTAGGCACAGGCTAGGCACTAGCTAGGCACAGGCTAGGCACTGGCTAGGCACAGGCTAGACTCTGGCTATGCACCGGCTAGACAAAGGCTAGACACTGGCTAGGCACAGGCTAGGCACTGGCTAGACACTGGCTAGGCACACGCTATGCACATGCCAGTCACAGGCAAGGCACAGGCAAGGCACAGGCTAGACACAGGCTAGGCACAGGCTAGGCACAGGCTAGGCACAGGCTAGGCACAGGCTAGGCACAGGCTAGGCACAGGCTAGGCACAGGCTAGGCACAGGCTAGGCACAGGTTAGGCACAGGCTAGGCACAGGCTAGGCACAGGCTAGGCACTAGCTAGGCACAGGCTAGGCACTGGCTAGGCACTGGCTAGACACTGGCTAGACACAGGCTAGACGCAGGCTAGGCACAGGCTAGACGCAGGCTAGACGCAGGCTAGGCACAGGCTAGGCACAGGCTAGGCACAGGCTAGGCACAGGCTAGGCACAGGCTAGGCACAGGCTAGGCACAGGCTAGGCACAGGCTAGGCACAGGCTAGGTACAAGCTAGACATAGGCTAGACATAGGCTAGACACAGGCTAGACACCGGCAAGACATAGGCTAGACACAGGCTAGACACAGGCTAGACACAGGCTAGACACAGGCTAGACACAGGCTAGAGACAGGCAAAGCACAGGCTAGACACAGGCTAGACACAGGCTAGACAGAGGATATACACTGGCTAGGCACAGGCTAGACACAGGCTATGCACAGGCTAGATAAAGGCTAGACACTGGCTAGGTACAGGCTAGGCACTGGATAGACACGGGCTAGGCACACGCTATGCACATGCCTGTCTCAGGCAAGGCACAGGCTAGACACAGGCTAGACACTGGCTAGGCACAGGTTATGCACATGCCAGTCACAGGCAAGGCACAAGCTAGACACAGGCTAGACACAGGCTAGGCACAGGCTAGGCACATGCTAGGCACTGGCTAGACACTGGCTAGGCACACGCTATGCACAGGCTAGACACAGGCTAGACACAGGCTAGACACAGGCTAGACACAGGCTAGATACAGGCTAGACACAGGCTAGACACATGCCAGTCACAGGCAAGGCACAGGCTAGACACAGGCTAGACACAGGCTAGGCACAGGCTAGGCACAGGCTAGGCACAGGCTAGGCACAGGCTAGGCACAGGCTAGGCACAGGCTAGGCACAGGCTAGGCACAGGCTAGGCACAGGCTAGGCACAGGCTAGGCACAGGCTAGGCACAGGCTAGGCACAGGCTCGGCAGTAGCTAGGCACAGGCTAGGCAGTAGCTAGGCACAGGCTAGGCACTGGCTAGGCACTGGCTAGACACTGGCTAGACACAGGCTAGACACAGGCTAGACACAGGCTAGGCACAGGCTAGGCACAGGCTAGGCACAGGCTAGGCACAGGCTAGGCACAGGCTAGGCACAGGCTAGGCACAGGCTAGGCACAGGTTAGGCACAGGCTAGGCACAGGCTAGGCACAGGCTAGGCACAGGCTAGGCACAGGCTAGGCACAGGCTAGGCACAGGCTAGGCACAGGCTAGGTACAAGCTAGGCACAGGTTAGGCACAGGCTAGACACAGGCTAGACACAGGCTAAACTCAGGCTAGACACAGGCTAAACACATGCTAGACACAGGCTAGACACAGGCTAGACACAGGCTAGACACAGGCTAGGCACAGGCTAGGCACAGGCTAGGCACAGGCTAGGCACAGGCTAGGCACAGGCTAGATACAAGCTAGGTACAAGCTAGGCACAGGTTAGGCATAGGCTAGACACAGGCTAGACACAGATTAGAAAAAGGCTAGACAGAGGCTAAACACTTGCTAGGCACAGGGTAGACAAGGCACAGGCTAGACACAGGTTAGACACTGACTAGGCACAGGCTATGAACATTCCAGTGATAGGCAAGGCACAGGCTAGACACAGGTTAGACACTGACTAGGCACAGACTAGACACTGGCTAAACACAGGCTAGACACAGGCTAGACACAGGCTTGACACAGGCTAGACACAGGCTAGACACTGGCTTGGCACAGACTAGGCACTGGCTAAACACAGGTAAGACACAGGCTAGACACAGGCTTGACACAGGCTAGACACATGCTAGACACAGCCTAGACACAGGCTAGACACAGGCTAGACACAGGCTAGACACAGGCTAGACACAGGCTAGGCACACGCTATGCACATGCCAGTCTCAGGAAAGACACAGGCTAGATACAGGCTAGACACAGGCTAGACACAGGCTAGACACAGGCTAGACACAGGCTAGACAGAAGCTAGGCACAGGTTAGTCACAGGCTAGACACAGGCTATACACAGGCTAGACACAGGCTAGACACAGGGTAGACACAGGCTAGATACAGGCTAGACACAGGCTAGACACAGGCTAGACACAGGCTAGACACAGGCTAGACACAGGCTAGACACAGGGTAGACACAGGCTAGATACAGGCTAGACACAGGCTAGACACAGGCTAGACACAGGCTAGACACTGGCTAGACACAGGCTAGACACAGGCTAGACACAGGCTTGACACAGGCTAGACACAGGCTAGACACAGGCTAGACACAGGCTAGACACAGGCTAGAGACAGGCTAGACACAGGCTAGACACAGGCTAGGCACAGGCTAGACTCTTGCTATGCACAGGCTAGACAAAGGGTAGACACTGGCTAGGCACAGGCTAGGCACTGGCTAGACACTTGCTAGGCACACGCTATGCACATGCCAGTCTCAGGAAAGTCACAGGCTAGACACAGGCTAGACACAGGCTAGACACAGGCTAGACACAGGCTAGACACAGGCTAGACACAGGCTAGACACAGGCTAGACACAGGCTAGACACAGACTAGACACAGGCTAGACACAGGCTAGACACAGGGTAGACACAGGCTAGACACAGGCTAGACACAGACTAGACAATGGCTAGACAGAGGCTATACACTGGCTAGGCACAGGCTAGACTCTGGCTATGCACCGGCTAGACAAAGGCTAGACACTGGCTAGGCACAGGCTAGGCACTGGCTAGACACTGGCAAGGCACACGCTATGCACATGCCAGTCTCAGGTAAGACACAGGCTAGAGACAGGCTAGACACAGGCTAGACACAGGCTAGACACAGGCTAGACACAGGCTAGACACAGGCTAGACACAGGCTAGACACAGGCTAGACACAGGCTAGACACAGGCTAGACACAGGCTAGGCACAGGCTATGCACAGGCTAGGCACAAGCTAGGCACAGGTTAGGCACAGGCTAGACACAGGCTAGACACAGTCAAGACACAGACTAGAAAAAGGCTAGACAGAGGCTAGACACAGGCTAGACACAGGCTAGACACATGCTAGACACAGGCTAGACACAGGCTAGACATAGGCTAGACACAGGCTAGACACAGGCTAGGCACAGGCTAGGCACAGGCTAGGCACAAGCTAGGCACAGGTTAGGCACAGGCTAGACATAGGCTAGACACAGTCAAGACACAGACTAGAAAAAGGCTAGACAGAGGCTATACACTGGCTAGGAACAGGCTAGACTCTGGCTATGCACAGGCTAGACACAGGCTAGACACAGGCTAGACACAGGCTAGACACAGGCTAGGCACAGGCTAGACACAGGCTAGACACAGGCTAGACACAGGCTAGACACAGGCTAGACACAGGCTAGACACAGGCTAGACACAGGCTAGACACAGGCTAGACACAGGCTAGACACAGGCTAGGCACAGGCTATGCACAGGCTAGGCACAGGCTAGGCACAAGCTAGGCACAGGTTAGGCACAGGCTAGACACAGGCTAGACACAGTCAAGACACAGACTAGAAAATGGCTAGACAGAGGCTAGACACAGGCTAGACACAGGCTAGACACATGCTAGACACAGGCTAGACACAGGCTAGACACAGGCTAGGCACAGGCTAGGCACAGGCTAGGCACAAGCTAGGCACAGGCTAGGCACAAGCTAGGCACAGGTTAGGCACAGGCTAGACACAGGCTAGACACAGTCAAGACACAGACTAGAAAAAGGCTAGACAGAGGCTATACACTGGCTAGGCACAGGCTAGACTCTGGCTATGCACAGGCTAGACAAAGGCTAGACACTGGCTAGGCACAGGCTAGGCACAGGCTAGACACAGGCTAGACACAGGCTAGAAACAGGCTAGACACAGGCTAGACACAGGCTAGAAACAGGCTAGACACAGGCTAGACACAGGCTAGACACAGGCTAGAAACAGGCTAGACACAGGCTAGACACAAGCTATACACAGGGTAGACACAGGCTAAACACAGGCTAGACACAGGCTAGACACAGGCTAGACACAGGCTAGACACAGGCTAGACACAGGCTAGACACAGGCTAGACACAGGCTAGACACAGGCTAGACACAGGCTAGACACAGGCTAGACACAGGCTAGACACAGGCTAGACACAGGCTAGACACAGGCTAGACACAGGCTAGACACAGGCTAGACACAGGCTAGACACAGGCTAGACACAGGCTAGACACAGGCTAGACACAGGCTAGACACAGGCTAAACACAGGCTAGACACAGGCTAGACACCGTCAAGACACAGACTAGACAAAGGATAGACAGAGGCTATACACTGGCTAGGCACAGGCTAGACTCTGGCTATGCACCGGCTAGACAAAGGCTAGACACTGGCTAGGCACAGGCTAGGCACTGGCTAGACACTGGCTAGGCACACGCTATGCACATGCCAGTCTCAGGCAAGGCACAGGCTCGACACAGGCTAGACACAGGCTAGACACAAGCTAGACACAGGCTAGACACAGGCTAGACACAGGCTAGACACAGGCTAGACACAGGCTAGACACAGGCTAGACACAGGCTAGACACAGGCTAGACACAGGCTAGACACAGGCTAGACAGAGGCTAGACACAGGCTAGACACAGGCTAGACACAGGCTAGACACAGGCTAGACACAGGCTAGACACAGGCTAGACACAGGCTAGACACAGGCTAGACACAGGCTAGACACAGGCTAGACACAGGCTAGACACAGGCTAGACACAGGCTAGACACAGGCTAGACACAGGGCTAGACACAGGCTAGACACAGGCTAGACACAGGCTAGACACAGGCTAGACACAGGCTAGACACAGGCTAGACACAGGCTAGACACAGGCTAGACACAGGCTAGACACAGGCTAGACACAGGCTAGACACAGGCTAGACACAGGCTAGACACAGGCTAGACACAGGCTAGACACAGGCTAGACACAGGCTAGACACAGGCTAGACACAGGCTAGACACAGGCTAGACACAGGCTAGACACAGGCTAGACACAGGCTAGGCACAGGCTAGACACAGGCTAGACACAGGCTAGACACAGGCTAGACACTGGCTAGACACAGGCTAGACACAGGCTAGACACAGGCTAGACACAGGCTAGACAAGGCTAGGCACAGGCAAGGCTGGGCAAGGCACAGGCTAGACACAGGCTAGACACTGGCTAGACACAGGCTAGACACAGACTAGACACAGGCTAGACACAGGCTAGACACAGGCTAGACACAGGCTAGACACAGGCTAGACACAGGCTAGACACAGGCTGCTGACACAGGCTAGACACAGGCTAGACACACAGGCTAGACACAGGCTAGACACAGGCAAGACACAGGCAAGACACTGGCTAGACACTGGCTAGACACAGGCTAGACACAGGCTAGACACAGGCTAGACACAGGCTAGACACAGGCTAGACACAGGCTAGACACAGGCTAGACACAGGCTAGACACAGGCTAGACACAGGCTAGACACAGGCTAGACACAGGCTAGACACAGGCTAGACACAGGCTAGACACAGGCTAGACACAGGCTAGACACAGGCTAGACACAGGCTAGACACAGGCTAGACACAGGCTAGACACAGGCTAGACACAGGCTAGGCACAGGCTAGGCACAGGCTAGATACAAGCTAGGTACAAGCTAGGCACAGGTTAGGCATAGGCTAGACACAGGCTAGACACAGATTAGAAAAAGGCTAGACAGAGGCTAAACACTTGCTAGGCACAGGGTAGACTCTGGCTATGCCTAGGCTATGCATATGCCAGTCTCAGGCAAGGCACAGGCTAGACACAGGCTAGACACTGGCTAGGCACAGGCTATGAACATTCCAGTGATAGGCAAGGCACAGGCTAGACACAGGTTAGACACTGACTAGGCACAGACTAGACACTGGCTAAACACAGGCTAGACACAGGCTAGACACAGGCTTGACACAGGCTAGACACAGGCTAGACACTGGCTTGGCACAGACTAGACACTGGCTAAACACAGGTAAGACACAGGCTAGACACAGGCTTGACACAGGCTAGACACAGGCTAGACACAGGGTAGATACAGGCTCGACACAGGCTAGACACAGGCTAGCCACAGGCTAGACACAGGCTAGGCACAGGCAAGGCACAGGCTAGACACAGGCTACACACAGGCTAGACACAGGTTAGACACAGGCTAGACACAGGCTAGACACACACCTAGACACAGGCTAGACACAGGCTAGACACAGGCTAGACAGAGGCTAGACACAGGCTTGACACAGGCTAGACACAGGCTAGACACAGGCTAGACACAGGCTAGACACAGGCTAGACACATGCTAGACACCGGCTAGACACAGGCTAGACACAGGCTAGACACAGGCTAGACACAGGCTAGACACAGGCTAGACACAGGCTAGACATAGGCTAGACACAGGCTAGACACAGGCTAGACACAGGCTAGACACAGGCTAGAGACAGGCAAAGCACAGGCTAGACACAGGCTAGACACAGGCTAGACAGAGGCTAGAAACAGGCTAGACACAGGCTAGACACAGGCTAGACACAGGCTAGATACAGGCTAGACACAGGCTAGACACAGGCTAGGCACAGGCTAGGCACAAGCTAGGTACAGGTTAGTCACAGGCTAGACACAGGCTATACACTGGCTAGGCACAGGCTAGACTCTGGCTATGCACCGGCTAGACAAAGGCTAGACACTGGCTAGGCACAGGCTAGGCACTGGTTAGACACTGGCTAGGCACACGCTATGCACATGCCAGTCTCAGGAAAGACACAGGCTAGACACAGGCTAGACACAGGCTAGACACAGGCTAGACACAGGCTAGACACAGGCTAGACACAAGCTAGGCACAGGCTAGACACAGGCTAGACACAGGCTAGACACAGGCTAGGCACAGGCCAGACACAGGCTAGACACAGGCTAGACACAGGCTAGACACAGGCTAGGCACAGGCTAGACACTGGCTAGGCACAGGCTAGGCACAGGCTAGGCACAGGCTAGGCACAGGCTAGGCACAGGCTAGGCACAGGCTAGACACAGGCTAGGCACAGGCTAGGCACAGGCTAGGCACAGGCTAGGCACAGGCTAGGCACAGGCTAGGCACAGGCTAGGCACAGGCTAGGCACAGGCTAGGCACAGGCTAGGCACAGGCTAGGCACAGGCTAGGCACAGGCTAGGCACAGGCTAGACACAGGCTAGACACAGGCTAGACACAGGCTAGACACAGGCTAGACACAGGCTAGACACAGGCTAGACACAGGCTAGACACAGGCTAGACACAGGCTAGACACAGGCTAGGCACAGGCTAGGCACAGGCTAGGCACAGGCTAGGCACAGGCTAGACACAGGCTAGGCACAGGCTAGACACAGGCTAGACACAGGCTAGACACAGGCTAGACACAGGCTAGACACAGGCCAGACACAGGCTAGACACAGGCTAGACACAGGCTAGACACAGGCTAGACACAGGCTAGACACAGGCTAGACACAGGCTAGACACAGGCTAGACACAGGCTAGACACAGGCTAGACACAGGCTAGACACAGGCTAGGCACAGGCTAGACACAGGCTAGACACAGGCTAGACACAGGCTAGGCACAGGCTAGACACAGGCTAGACACAGGCCAGACACAGGCTAGACACAGGCTAGACACAGGCTAGACACAGGCTAGACACAGGCTAGACACAGGCTAGACACAGGCTAGACACAGGCTAGACACAGGCTAGACACAGGCTAGACACAGGCTAGACACAGGCTAGGCACAGGCTAGACACAGGCTAGACACAGGCTAGACACTGGCTAGACACAGGCTAGACACAGGCTAGACACAGGCTAGACACAGGCTAGACACAGGCTAGGCACAGGCTAGACACAGGCTAGACACAGGCTAGGCACAGGCTATGCACAGGCCAGCACAGGCTAGACACAGGCTAGACACAGGCTAGACACAGGCTAGACACAGGCTAGACACAGGCTAGACACAGGCTAGACACAGGCTAGACACAGGCTAGACACAGGCTAGACACAGGCTAGACACAGGCTAGACACAGGCTAGACACAGGCTAGACACAGGCTAGACACAGGCCAGACACAGGCTAGACACAGGCTAGACACAGGCTAGACACAGGCTAGACACAGGCTAGACACAGGCCAGACACAGGCTAGACACAGGCTAGACACAGGCTAGACACAGGCTAGACACAGGCTAGACACAGGCTAGACACAGGCTAGGCACAGGCTAGACACAGGCTAGACACAGGCTAGACACAGGCTAGACACAGGCTAGGCACAGGCTAGACACAGGCTAGACACAGGCTAGACACAGGCTAGGCACAGGCTAGACACAGGCTAGGCACAGGCTAGGCACAGGCTAGACACAGGCTAGACACAGGCTAGACACAGGCTAGGCACAGGCTAGACACAGGCTAGACACAGGCTAGACACAGGCTAGACACAGGCTAGACACAGGCTAGACACAGGCACAGGCTAGACACAGGCTAGACACAGGCTAGGCACAGGCTAGACACAGGCTAGACACAGGCTAGACACAGGCTAGACACAGGCTATACACTGGCTAGGCACAGGCTAGACACTGGCTAGGCACAGGCTAGACAAAGGCTAGACACTGGCTAGGCACAGGCTAGGCACTGGCTAGACACTGGCTAGGCACAGGCTAGGCACAGGCCAGTCACAGGCTAGACACAGGCTAGACACAGGCTAGACACAGGCTAGACACAGGCTAGACACAGGCTAGACACAGGCTAGACACAGGCTAGGCACAGGCTAGACACAGGCTAGACACAGGCTAGACACAGGCTAGACACAGGCTAGGCACAGGCTAGGCACAGGCTAGGCACAGGCTAGGCACAGGCTAGGCACTGGCTAGGCACAGGCTAGACACAGGCTAGGCACAGGCTAGGCACAGGCTAGACACAGGCTAGGCACAGGCTAGACACAGGCTAGGCACAGGCTAGGCACAGGCTAGACACAGGCTAGGCACAGGCTAGACACAGGCTAGGCACAGGCTAGGCACAGGCTAGGCACAGGCTAGGCACAGGCTAGACACAGGCTAGGCACAGGCTAGGCACAGGCTAGACACAGGCTAGGCACAGGCTAGACACAGGCTAGACACAGGCTAGGCACAGGCTAGACACAGGCTAGACACAGGCTAGACACAGGCTAGACACAGGCTAGGCACAGGCTAGACACAGGCTAGGCACAGGCTAGACACAGGCTAGACACAGGCTAGACACAGGCTAGACACAGGCTAGACACAGGCTAGACACAGGCTAGACACAGGCTAGGGACAGGCTAGGCACAGGCTAGACACAGGCTAGACACAGGCTAGGCACAGGCTAGACACAGGCTAGACACAGGCTAGACACAGGCTAGGCACAGGCTAGACACAGGCTAGACACTGGCTAGGCACAGGCTAGGCACAGGCTAGACACAGGCTAGACACAGGCTAGACACAGGCTAGGCACAGGCTAGGCACAGGCTAGACACAGGCTAGGCACAGGCTAGACACAGGCTAGACACAGGCTAGACACAGGCTAGACACAGGCTAGACACAGGCTAGGCACAGGCTAGACACAGGCTAGACACAGGCTAGACACAGGCTAGACACAGGCTAGACACAGGCTAGACACAGGCTAGGCACAGGCTAGGCACAGGCTAGGCACAGGCTAGACACAGGCTAGACACAGGCTAGACAAGGCTAGGCACAGGCTAGACACAGGCTAGACACAGGCTAGACACAGGCTAGACACAGGCTAGACACAGGCTAGACACAGGCTAGACACAGGCTAGACACAGGCCAGACACAGGCCAGACACAGGCTAGACACAGGCCAGACACAGGCTAGACACAGGCTAGGCACAGGCACAGGCTAGACACAGGCTAGACACAGGCTAGACACAGGCCAGACACAGGCTAGACACAGGCTAGACACAGGCTAGACACAGGCTAGACACTGGCTAGGCACAGGCTAGACACAGGCTAGGCACAGGCTAGACACAGGCCAGACACTGGCTAGGCACAGGCTAGGCACTGGCTAGACACTGGCTAGGCACAGGCTATGCACATGCCAGTCTAGGCTAGGCACAGGCTAGACACAGGCTAGACACAGGCTAGGCACAGGCTAGGCACAGGCTAGGCACAGGCTAGGCACAGGCTAGACACAGGCTAGACACAGGCTAGACACAGGCTAGGCACAGGCTAGGCACTGGCTAGGCACAGGCTAGACACAGGCTAGGCACAGGCTAGACACTGGCTAGACACAGGCTAGACACAGGCTAGACACAGGCTAGACACAGGCTAGACACAGGCTAGACACAGGCTAGGCACAGGCTAGACACAGGCTAGGCACAGGCTAGGCACAGGCTAGGCACAGGCTAGACACAGGCTAGGCACAGGCTAGACACAGGCTAGGCACAGGCTAGGCACAGGCTAGACACAGGCTAGGCACAGGCTAGACACAGGCTAGGCACAGGCTAGGCACAGGCCAGACACAGGCTAGACACAGGCTAGACACAGGCTAGACACAGGCTAGACACAGGCTAGACACAGGCTAGGCACAGGCTAGGCACAGGCTAGGCACAGGCTAGACACAGGCTAGGCACAGGCTAGGCACAGGCTAGGCACAGGCTAGACACAGGCTAGGCACAGGCTAGGCACAGGCTAGACACAGGCTAGACACAGGCTAGACACAGGCTAGACACAGGCTAGACACAGGCTAGACACAGGCTAGACACAGGCTAGACACAGGCTAGACACAGGCTAGACACAGGCTAGGCACAGGCTAGGCACAGGCCAGGCACAGGCTAGGCACAGGCTAGACACAGGCTAGACACAGGCTAGACACAGGCTAGGCACAGGCTAGACACAGGCTAGACACAGGCTAGGCACAGGCTAGACACAGGCTAGACACAGGCTAGACACAGGCTAGACACAGGCTAGGCACAGGCTAGACACAGGCTAGACACAGGCTAGACACAGGCTAGACACAGGCTAGGCACAGGCTAGACACAGGCTAGGCACAGGCTAGACACAGGCTAGACACAGGCTAGACACAGGCTAGGCACAGGCTAGGCACAGGCTAGACACAGGCTAGACACAGGCTAGACACAGGCTAGACACAGGCTAGACACAGGCTAGACACAGGCTAGACACAGGCTAGACACAGGCTAGGCACAGGCTAGGCACATGCCAGTCACAGGCAAGGCACAGGCTAGACACAGGCTAGACACAGGCTAGACACAGGCTAGACACAGGCTAGCACAGGCCAGGCACAGGCTAGGCACAGGCTAGACACAGGCTAGACACAGGCTAGGCACAGGCTAGGCACAGGCTAGACACAGGCTAGGCACAGGCTAGACACAGGCTAGACACAGGCTAGGCACAGGCTAGGCACAGGCTAGACACAGGCTAGGCACAGGCTAGACACAGGCTAGGCACAGGCTAGACACAGGCTAGGCACAGGCTAGGCACAGGCTAGACACAG
Organism: Zaprionus indianus; assembly: GCA_018904595.1. NCBI lineage: Eukaryota > Metazoa > Arthropoda > Insecta > Diptera > Drosophilidae > Zaprionus > Zaprionus indianus. The sequence goes on along the minus strand of JAEIHA010000894.1, from coordinate 8,730 downwards.
GCTAGGCACAGGCTAGACACAGGCTAGACACAGGCTAGGCACAGGCTAGACACAGGCTAGACACAGGCTAGGCACAGGCTAGGCACAGGCTAGACACAGGCTAGACACAGGCTAGGCACAGGCTAGACACAGGCTAGGCACAGGCTAGGCACAGGCTAGACACAGGCTAGGCACAGGCTAGACACATGCCAGACCAGGCTAGGCACAGGCTAGACACAGGCTAGACACAGGCTAGACACAGGCTAGGCACAGGCCAGACAGGCCACAGGCTAGACACACAGGCTAGGCACAGGCTAGACACAGGCTAGGCACAAGCCAGTCACAGGCAGACACAGACACAGGCTAGACACAGGCTAGACACAGGCTAGGCACAGGCTAGACAGAACAGGCTAGCAATAGGCTAGACACAGGCTAGACACAGGCCAGGCACAGGCTAGGCACAGGCCAGCCACAGGCTAGGCACAGGCTAGGCACAGGCTAGGCACAGGCCAGAGCACAGGCTAGACACAGGCTAGACACAGGCCACACAGGCTAGACAAAGGCAGCTAGGCACAGGCTAGGCACAGGCTAGACACAGGCTAGACACAGGCTGACAGACACAGGCTAGACACAGGCTAGGCACAGACACAGGCTAGGCACAGACACAGGCCATGCACAGCCAGACACAGGCTAGACACAGGCCAGACACAGGCTAGACACAGGCTAGGCACAGGCTAGACACAGGCTAGACACAGGCTAGGCACAGGCCAGGCTAGGCACAGGCTAGGCACAGGCTAGACACAGGCTAGACACAGGCTAGACACAGGCTAGACACAGGCTAGACACAGGCACAGGCTAGGCACAGGCTAGGCACAGGCTAGACACAGGCTAGGCACACAGGCTAGACACAGGCCAGACACAGGCTAGGACACTGGCTAGGCACAGGCTAGGCACACCCAGGCTAGGCACAGGCCAGACACAGGCTAGACAGGCTGGTAGGCACAGGCTAGACACAGGCAAGGCACAGGCTAGACACAGGCTAGACACTGGCTAGACACAGGCTATTCACAGGCTAGTCACAGGCTAGGCACAGGCTAGACACAGGCAGACACTGGCTAGGCACAGGCTAGACACAGGCCAGTCACAGGCACAGGCTAGGCACAGGCTAGACACAGGCTAGACAATGGCATAGCACAGGCTAGACACAGGCTAGGCACAGGCTAGACAAAGGCTAGACACAGGCCAGTCTCAGGCTAGGCACAGGCTAGACACAGGCTAGACACAGGCTAGGCACAGGCTAGGCACAGGCTAGACACAGGCTAGGCACAGGCTAGACACAGGCTAGACACAGGCACAGGCACAGGCCAGACACAGGCTAGACACAGGCTAAGCACAGGCTAGACACAGGCTAGGCACAGGCTAGACACAGGCTAGACACAGGCTAGGCACAGGCCAGACACAGGCTAGGCACAGGCTAGGCACAGGCTAGACACAGGCTAGGCACAGGCTAGACACAGGCTAGACACAGGCTAGGCACAGGCTAGGCACAGGCTAGGCACAGGCTAGGCACAGGCCAGGCACAGGCTAGGCACATGCTGACACAGGCTAAGACACAGGCTAGGCACAGGCACAGGCTAGACACAGGCTAGACACAGGCTAGACACAGGCTAGGCACAGGCTAGGCACAGGCTAGGCACAGGCTAGACACTGGCTAGGCACAAGGCTAGGCACATGCCAGTCACAGGCAAGGCACAGGCCAGACACAGGCTAGACACTGTAGGCATGCTACACAGGCCAGACACAGGCTAGGACACAGGCTAGACACAAGGCTAGGCACAGGCTAGGCACAGGCTAGACACAGGCTAGACACAGGCCAGGCACAGGCTAGCACACAGCACAGGCTAGACACAGGCTAGACACTGGCTAGGCACAGGCTAGGCACAGGCCAGGCACAGGCTCAGGCACAGGCTAGGCACAGGCTAGACACTGGCTAGGCACAGGCTAGGCAGGCACAGGCAACAGGCTAGACACAGGCTAGGCACAGGCTAGACATAGGCCAGACACAGGCTAGGCACAGGCTAGACACAAGCAGGCACAGGCTAGGCACAGGCCAGTCACAGGCTAGGCACAGGCTAGACACAGGCTAGACACAGGCTAGGCACAGGCTATACACAGGCCAGTCACAGGCTAGGCACAGGCTAGACACAGGCTAGACACAGGCTAGACACAGGCTAGGCACAGGCTAGGCACAGGCTAGACACAGGCTAGACACAGGCTAGACACAGGCTAGACACAGGCTAGACACAGGCTAGACACAGGCTAGACACAGGCTAGGCACAGGCTAGGCACAGGCTAGACACTGGCTAGGCACAGGCTAGGCACAGGCTAGGCACAGGCTAGGCACAGGCTAGGCACAGGCTAGACACTGGCTAGGCACACGCTATGCACATGCCAGTCACAGGCAAGGCACAGGCTAGACACAGGCTAGACACAGGCTAGGCACAGGCTAGACACAGGCCAGACACCAGGCTAGACACAGGCTAGACACAGGCTAGACACAGGCTAGACACAGGCTAGACACAGGCTAGACACAGGCTAGGCACAGGCTAGACACAGGCTAGGCACAGGCTAGGCACTCGGCTAGGCACAGGCTAGGCACAGGCTAGACACAGGCCAGACACAGGCTAGGCACAGGCTAGGCACAGGCTAGACACAGGCTAGGCACAGGCTAGACACAGGCTAGACACAGGCTAGACACAGGCTAGACACAGGCTAGACACAGGCTAGGCACAGGCTGGACACAGGCTAGACACAGGCTAGGCACAGGCTAGACACAGGCTAGACACAGGCTAGACACAGGCTAGGCACAGGCTAGGCACAGGCTAGGCACAGGCTAGACACAGGCTAGACACAGGCTAGGCACAGGCTAGGCACAGGCTAGGCACAGGCTAGACACAGGCTAGGCACAGGCTAGACACAGGCTAGACACAGGGCACACAGGCTAGACACAGGCTAGACACAGGCTAGACACAGGCTAGGCACAGGCTAGACACAGGCTAGACACAGGCTAGGCACAGGCTAGGCACAGGCTAGGCACAGGCTAGGCACAGGCTAGACAGGCTAGGCACAGGCCAGACACAGGCTAGGCAAGGCTAGACACAGGCTAGACACAGGCCAGACACTGGCTAGACACAGGCTAGACACTGGCTAGGCACAGGCTAGACACAGGCTAGACACAGGCTAGACACAGGCTAGGCACAGGCTAGGCACAGGCTAGACACAGGCTAGACACAGGCTAGACACAGGCTAGACACAGGCCAGGCACAGGCCAGTCACAGGCCAGACAGGCCAGACACAGGCTAGACACAGGCTAGACACAGGCTAGACACAGGCTAGACACAGGCTAGACACAGGCTAGACACAGGCTAGACACAGGCTAGACACAGGACAGCACAGGCTAGACACAGGCTAGGCACAGGCCAGACACAGGCTAGGCACAGGCCAGACACAGGCTAGACACAGGCTAGACACAGGCTAGACACAGGCTAGCACAGGCCAGACACAGGCTAGACACAGGCTAGACACAGGCTAGACACAGGCTAGACACAGGCTAGACACAGGCTAGGCACAGGCTAGACACAGGCTAGACACAGGCTAGACACAGGCTAGACACAGGCTAGACACAGGCTAGACACAGGCTGGACACAGGCCAGACACAGGCTAGACACAGGCTAGACACAGGCTAGACACAGGCTAGACACAGGCTAGACACAGGCTAGACACAGGCTAGGCACTGGCTAGACACAGGCTAGACACACGCCAGACACAGGCCAGGCACAGGCCAGGCACTGGCTAGACAGCAGGCTCAGACACAGGCTAGGCACAGGCTAGACACAGGCCAGGCACAGGCCAGGCACAGGCTAGACACAGGCTAGACACAGGCTAGACACAGGCTAGACACAGGCTAGACACAGGCTAGGCATAGGCTAGACACAGGCTAGGCACACGCAGACACAGGCCAGGCACAGGCTAGGCACAGGCTAGACACAGGCTAGACACAGGCTAGACACAAGGCCAGACACATCCAGGCCAGACAAGGCACAGGCTAGGCACAGGCTAGGCACAGGCTAGGCACAGGCTAGACACAGGCTAGACACAGGCTAGGCACAGGCTAGACACAGGCTAGGCACAGGCAAGACACAGGCTAGGCACAGGCTAGGCACAGGCTAGGCACAGGCTAGACACTGGCTAGACACTGACAGCACACACAGGCTAGACAGAGGCTAGGCACTGGCTAGACACTGGCACGCTAGACACAGGCTAGGCACAGGCTAGGCACAGGCTAGGGCACAGGCTAGGCACAGGCTAGGCACAGGCTAGACACAGGCTAGACACAGGCTAGGCACAGGCAAGACACAGGCTAGGCACAGGCTAGGCACAGGCTAGGCACAGGCTAGGCACAGGCTAGACACAGGCTAGGCACAGGCTAGGCACAGGCTAGACACAGGCTAGGCACAGGCTAGACACAGGCTCAGACACAGGCTAGACACTGGCTAGACACAGTCTAGACACAGGCTAGTCCAGGCTAGACACAGGCTAGACACAGGCTAGACACAGGCTAGACACAGGCAGACACAGGCAGGACACAGGCTAGACACAGGCTAGATACAGGCTAGACACAGGCTAGACACAGGCTAGACACAGGCTAGACACAGGCTAGACACAGGCTAGGCACAGGCTAGACACAGGCTAGACACAGGCTAGACACAGGCTAGACATAGGCTAGACACAGGCTAGACACAGGCTAGGCACAGGCTAGGCACAGGCTGGACTCAGGCTAGGCACAGGCTAGACACAGGCTAGGCACAGGCTAGACACAAACTAGACACAGGCTAGACACAGGCTAGACACAGGCCAGACACTGGCTAGGCACAGGCTAGACACAGGCTAGACACAGGCTAGACACAGGCTAGACACAGGCTAGACACAGGCTAGGCACAGGCTAGGCACATGCTAGTCACAGGCTAGACACAGGCTAGACACAGGCTAGACACAGGCTAGGCACAGACACAGGCTAGGACACAGGCGGCTGAGGCACACAGGCTAGACACAGGCTAGACACAGGCTAGGGTCGAGCACAGGCTAGGCACAGGCTAGACACAGGCTAGACACAGGCTAGACACAAGCCAGACACAGGCTAGAGCACGGAGGCTAGACACAGGGCTAACACACCCTAGGACACCAGTCTAGACACCAGGCTAGGCACAGGTCAGCAAAGGCTAGACACAGGCTAGACACAGGTAGCTAGGCACAGAAGCTAGTCACAGGCTAGACACAGGCCAGACACAGGCTAGACACAGGCTGGGACACAGGCTAGACACAGGCTAGACACAGGCTAGACACAGGCTGGACAAGGCTAGACACAGGCTAGGCACAGGCTAGGCACAGGCCAGACACAGGCTAGACACAGGCTAAAGGCTAACACTGGCTAGGCACATGCTAGTCTCTGGCAAGGCACAGGCCAGACACACCCTAGGCACAGCCTCCAGACACAGGCCAGGCACAGGCTAGACACAGGCAAGGCACAGGCAGGCACAGGCTAAACACAGGCTAGGCACAGGCTAGACACAGGCTAGACAGTCCAGTCTAGACAACAGGCTAGACACAGACTAGACACAGGCTAGGCACAGGCTCCAGACACAGGCTGGGCACAGGCCAGACACAGGCTAGACACAGGCTAGGCACAGGCAATGCATGCCTGTGTGGCCAGGTACAGGCTAGACACAAGCCAAACACAGGGTAGACAAAGGCCGAACACAGGCTGAAACACAGGCTAGGCATGAGGCTGGACGGACAGGCCCAAGGCGCAGCAGTCCGCTAGACACAGGCCGGACACAGGCAAGGCACAGGCCCTAGACACAGGGTAGCACTGGCTGGACGACGTGCTAGTCACAGGCTAGACACCGGCTGGGCTACAGGCTAGCATGGGCTAGACATCGCTAGCACACGCTATGACAGGCTAGACACAGGCAAGGCACAGGCTAGACACAAGGCTAGGTACACAGGCTAGACAGGCTAGGCACAGGCTAGGCACAGGCTAGACACAGGCCAGCTGACACAGGCTAGCACAGGCTAGACACCGGCCCTTAGGCACTCGGCCAGTCACGACCAGACACAGGCCAGACAGAGGCTAGACACTGGCTAGGAACAGGCCAGACACAGGCTAGGCACAGGCTAGACAAAGGCTAGACACAGGCTAGAAGCAGGCTAGGCAAAGGCAAGGCACAGGCTAGCGGCACAGGCCCAGACAAAGGCCAGATACAAGGCCCAGCACAGGCTGGCACAAGTCTAGACACAGGCTAGGCACAGGCTAGGCACGTGCTAGTCAAGAGGCTAGAAGACAGGGTAGACACAGGCTAGGCACAGGCTAGACCAGGCTAGACACGGCCAGGCACAGGCTAGGCACAGGCTAGACACAGGCAAGGCACAGGCTAGACACAGGCTAAGACACAGGCCCAGGGGCAAGGCCGGGCATAGGCTAGGCCACAGGCCAGGCACAGGCTAGGCACAGGCTAGGCACAGGCTAGGCACAGGCTAGACACGAGGCTAGGGCAACACGGCTAGGCAGATGCTAGTCTCAGGCAAGGCACAGGCTAGACACAGGCCAGACACAGGCTAGACACAGGCTAGGCACAGGCTAGGCACAGGCCAGCTCATGGCAAGGCACAGGCTAGGCACAGGCTAGGCACAGGCTATACAAAGGCTAGACACAGGTGAGGCACAGGCTAGGCACTGGCTAGGCACACAGGCATAGGCACATGCCAGTCACAGGCCAGACACAGGCAAGGGACATGCCAAACAGGGGCTAGGAGCACAGGCCAGGCACAGGCTAGGCACAGGCTAGACACAGGCTAGACACAACGCCAGACACTGACAGACACAGACCAGACACAGGCTAGAAACAGGCTAGCACACGGGCTAGACACAGGCCAGTCACAGGCAGCACAGGGCTGGAGCGAACACAGGCAACGCACAGGCTAGACACAGCCTAGACACAGGCCAGACACAGGCACAGGCAGCACTGGCTAGACACAGGCCAGGCACACGCTAGACACAGGGCTAGACACAGGCAAGGCACAGGCTGACGAACACAGAAAGCTAGACACCTAAGCTAACCAGGCACATGCTCACAGGCTAGACACAGGCAAGACACAGGCTAAAAACAGGCTAGACACTGGCTAGGCACAGGCTATGCACATGCCAGTCTCAGGCAAGGCACAGGCTAGACACAGGCTAGACACTGGCTAGGCACAGGCTATGCACATGCCAGTCACAGGCAAGGCACAGGCTAGGCATAGGCCAGAGACAGGCCAGGCACAGGCTAGGCACATGCTAGACACATGCTAGGCACAGGCAAGGCACAGGCTAGACCCAGTCTAGGCAGTTCGGGCCAGGCACAGGCTAGGCACAGGCTAGACACAGGCTAGACACAGTCCAGACACAGTCCAGACACAGGCTAGACACAGGCTAGACACAGGCTAGACACAGGCTAGAAACTGGCTAGGCACAGGCTAGACACAGGCTAGGCATAGGCTAAAGCACTGGCTAGAGCACAGGCTAGACACTGGCCAGACAGCCCAGACAGACTCAGACACAGGCCAGACAGAGGCCTATACACAGGCTAGGCACAGGCCTAGACACAGGCTATGCACAGGCCAGACAAAGGCCAGAATCACAGGCCAGCAGCACAGGCTAGACCTGGCCTAGCACAGGCTAAGCACAGGCTAGGCCTGGGCACAGGCGAGGCACAGGCTAGGCACAGGCTAGACACAGGCTAGTCACAGGCAAGGCACAGGCTAGACACAGGCTAGACACAGGCTAGGCACAGGCAAGGCACAGGCAAAACACAGGCAAGGACACAGGCTAGGCACTGGCCTAGGACAAAGGTTAGACACAGGCCAGTCACAGGCAAGGCACAAGGCTAGACACAGGCTGCGTGCAAATAGGCTACACAGTCTAGACAGGCAAGGCACAGGCTAGACACAGGCTAGCACAAGGCTAGACATAGGCTAGACACAGGCCAGGCACAGGCCATGCACAGGCTGGGCACAGGCTGGCCAGGCCAGACACAGGCTAGGCACAGGCTGGCACAGGCTAGCACAGGCTAGGCACAGGCACACAGGCTAGGCACAGGCTAGGCACAGGCTGGTGCTACTGCGTTACACAGGCTTGCCAGGCACTGCTGCACTGCCAGGCACACGCACATGCCAGTCTCAGGCAAGGCACAGGCTAGACACAGGCTAGACACTGGCTAGCACACAATGCCATGCACATGCCAGTCTCAGGTGTGCTTGCACAGGCTGGACACAGGCTAGACACTGGCTAGGCACACAGGCTAGACACAGGCCAGACACAGGCCACAGGCCAGACACACAGGGGGGACACAGGCTAGACACAGGCTAGACACACAGGCTAGACACAGGCTAGACACAGGCTAGACACAGGCTAGACACAGGCCAGACATACAGACACAGGCCAGACACAAGGCTAGGCATACAAATCACATGCCAGGCACTTGGCTGTGACACTGGCCAGACACCGGCTAGACAATCGGCTAGACAAAGGCCAGACACAGGCCAGACACAGGCCAGACACAGGCTAGACCTCAGACCAGACACAGGCCAGACACAGGCTAGACACAGGCCAGGCACAGGCTAGGCACACACAGGCTAGGCACTGGCTAGACAAAGG
>JAEIHA010000893.1:0-18465 GCA_018904595.1 Zaprionus indianus | reverse complement strand
GGCTAGGTACAGGCTACAGCACCGGCCAGGTACCCTGGCCAGGTACAAGCCAGACACAGGCCAGACACAGGCTAGACACACAGACACAGGCTTGACACAGGCTAGACACAGGCTAGAGCAGACACAGGCTAGACACAGGCTAGGTAATACAGGCAGACACAGGCTACAGACACAGGCTGTGACACAGGACACAGGCTAGACACAGGCCAGACACAGGCCAGACACAGGCTAGACAGGCTGGGTGACAGCTATTAGACACCGGCAAGACACCTTCAAGACACAGGACTAGACACAGGCTGGACAGGAGTTACACACTGGCTACGCACATGCTAGACTCTACAGCCAGGCTAGCCAAAGGCTAGAAACTGGCCAGGCACAGTACAGACCTGGCTGGACACTGCCAGTAATACGCTGTGCACATGCCAGTCTCAGTTACAAACCACAGGCTAAACAGGCTAGACAATAGTTTGACACAGGCTGGGCACAGACAGACACTGGCCAGGCACAGGCTGGCACAATGGCTATGAAATTGAGGCCAGACAATGGCTATGAACAGGCTAGGCACTGGCTAGGTACAGGCTAGGTACTCTGGCTAGGTACAGGCTACAGTACAATAGGGCACTGGCTAGTGCAGCTGTTGGGCAGTTGAACACAGGCTAGACACAGGCTGAAGACACAGGCTAGACACCGGCTAGATATTGCTTGTCAAGACACAGACTAGACACAGGCTAGACACAGGCTATTCAGGCTAGACACAAGCTAGGCACAGGCTAGACTCGGGCTAGGAGCAGGCTAGACAAAGGCTAGGCACAGGCTAGGCACTGGCTAGGCACAGATTAGACACTGGCTAAACTGCACAGGCTAGTCACAGGCCAGACACTGGCCAGACACAGGGTAGACACCGGCCAGGCAAAGGCCAGACACTGGCTAGACACAGGCTAGGCACAGGCAGACACAGGCTAGACACAGGCTAGGCACAGGCCAGACACAGGCTAGGCACAGGCTAGACACAGGCTAGACACAGGCTAGACACAGGCTAGACACAGGCTAGACACAGGCCAGTCACAGGCTAGGCACAGGCTAGACACAGGCTGCACACAGGCTAGACACAGGCTAAACACAGGCTAGACACAGGCTAGACACAGGCTAGACACAGGCCAGACACAGGCTAGACACAGGCTAGGCCACACAGGCAGACACAGGCCAGACACAGGCTAGACACAGGCTACACAGGCTACTCACAGGCTAGGCACAGGCTAGACAAAGGCCAGACACAGGCTAGACACAGGCTAGACACAGGCTAGACACAGGCTAGACACAGGCTAGACACAGGCTAGACAAAGGCCAGACACAGGCTAGACATAGGCACAGGCTAGGCACAGGCTAGGCACAGGCTAGCACAGGCTAGGCACAGGCTAGACACAGGCTAGACACAGGCTAGGCAATACAGGCTAGACACAGGCTAGGCACTGGCTAGGCACAGGCTAGACACAGGCTAGACACAGGCTAGACACAGGCCAGACACAGGCTAGACACAGGCTAGACACACGGCTAGACACAGGCTAGGCCAGACACAGGCTAGACACAGGCTAGACACTGGCCAGACACAGGCTAGCTAGACACTGGCTAGACACAGGCTAGACACAGGCTAGGCACAGGCTAGAACAGGCTAGGCACATGCAGACACAGGCAAAACACAGGCTAGACACAGGCTAGACACAGGCTAGGCACAGGCTATGCACATGCTAGTCACAGGCAAGGCACAGGCTAACAGGCTAGACACAGGCTAGACACAGGCTAGACACAGGCTAGACACAGGCTAGACACAGGCTAGACACTGGTTACACAGGCTAGACACAGGCTAGACACAGGCTAGACACAGGCTAGACACAGGCTAGGCACAGGCTAGACACAGGCTAGGCACAGGCTAGGCACAGGCCAGACACAGGCTAGACACAGGCTGGACACAGGCTAGACACAGGCTAGACACAGGCTAACAGGCTAGACACAGGCTAGACACAGGCCAGACACAGGCTAGACACAGGCCAGACACAGGCCAGACAAAGGCTAGACACAGGCTAGACACAGGCCAGACACAGGCTAGACACAGGCTAGACACACACAGGCCAGACACAGGCTAGACACAGGCTAGACACAGGCTAAACACATGCCAGGCACAGGCCAGACACAGGCCAGAACACAGGCCAGACACAGGCTAGACACAGGCCAGACACAGGCCAGACACAGGCCAGACACAGGCTAGGCACAGGCTAAGACACAGGCTAGACACAGGCTAGGCACAGGCTAGGCACAGGCTAGGCACAGGCTAGGCACAGGCTGGCACAGGCTAAGTAACACAGGCCAGGCACAGGCTAGGCACAGGCTAGACACACAGGGCTAGACACAGGCAGGCTAGACACAGGCTAGACACAGGCTAGACACAGCCAGACACAGGCTAGACACAGGCTAGACACAGGCTAGACACAGGCTAGACACAGGCTAGACACAGGCTAGACACAGGCTAGGTACACAGGCACAGCTAGCACAGGCTAGACACAGGCTAGGCACAGCTAGGCACAGGCCAGACACTGGCTAGCTAGGCACAGGCCAGACACAGGCTAGACACAGGCTAGGCACAGGCTAGACACAGGCCAGACACAGGCCAGACACAGGCCAGACACAGGCTAGACACAGGCTAGGGCACAGGCTACACACAGGCTAGACACAGGCCAGGCACAGGCTAGGCACAGGCTAGACACTAAGGCTAGACACAGGCTAGACACAGGCTAGACACAGGCTAGGCACAGGCTAGACACAGGCTAGACACAGGCTAGACACAGGCTAGACACAGGCTAGACACAGGCTAGACACAGGCTAGACACAGGCTAGACACAGGCTAGACACAGGCTAGACACAGGCTAGGACACAGGCCAGACACTGGCTAGACACAGGCTAGACACAGGCTAGACACAGGCTAGACACAGGCTAGACACAGGCTAGACACAGGCTAGACACAGGCTAGGCACAGGCTAGACACAGGCTAGACACAGGCTAGACACAGGCTAGACACAGGCTAGACACAGGCTAGACACAGGCTAGACACAGGCTAGACACAGGCTGGACACAGGCTAGGCACAGGCTAGACACAGGCCAGGCACAGGCCAGGAACAGGCCAGACACAGGCTAGACACAGGCTAGACACAGGCTAGACACAGGCTAGACACAGGCTAGACACAGGCTAGACACAGGCTAGGCACAGGCTAGACACAGGCTAGGCACAGACTAGGCACAGGCAAGGCTAGACACAGGCTATGCACAGGCCAGTCACAGGCAAGGCACAGGCTAGACACAGGCTAGACACAGGCTAGGCACAGGCTAGGCACAGGCTAGGCACAGGCTAGACACAGGCTAGGCACAGGCTAGACACAGGCTAGGCACTGGCTAGGCACAGGCTAGACACAGGCTAGACACAGGCTAGACACAGGCCAGACACAGGCTAGACACAGGCTAGACACAGGCCAGACACTGGCTAGGCACAGGCTAGACACAGGCTAGCACAGGCCAGACACAGGCTAGGCACAGGCTAGGCACAGGCTAGACACAGGCTAGACACTGGCTAGGCACAGGCTATGCAATGCCAGTCCAGGCTAGGCACAGGCTAGACACAGGCTAGACACAGGCTAGACACAGGCTAGCACACTGGCCAGACACAGGCTAGGCACAGGCTAGACACAGGCTAGACACAGGCTAGACACCAGGCTAGGCACAGGCTAGACACAGGCTAGACACAGGCTAGACACAGGCTAGACACAGGCTAGACACAGGCTAGACACAGGCTAGACACAGGCTAGACACAGGCTAGACACAGGCCAGGCACAGGCTAGACACAGGCTAGACACAGGCTAGACACAGGCTAGACACAGGCTAGACACAGGCTAACACAGGCCAGACACAGGCTAGACACAGGCTAGACACAGGCTAGACACAGGCTAGGCACAGGCTAGACACAGGCCAGGACACAGGCTAGACACAGGCTAGACAGGCTAGGCACAGGCTAGACACAGGCTAGACACAGGCTAGACACAGGCTAGACACAGGCTAGACACAGGCTAGACACAGGCTAGACACAGGCTAGACACAGGCTAGACACAGGCTAGACACAGGCTAGGCACAGGCTAGACACAGGCTAGACACAGGCTAGACACAGGCTAGACACAGGCTAGGCACAGGCTAGACACATGCCAGTCACAGGCTAGGCACAGGCTAGACACAGGCTAGACACAGGCTAGGCACAGGCTAGGCACAGGCTAGACACAGGCTAGGCACAGGCTAGACACAGGCCAGACACTGGCTAGGCACAGGCCATGACACAGGCTAGACACAGGCTAGACACAGGCTAGACACAGGCTAGACACAGGCTAGACACAGGCTAGACACAGGCTAGACACAGGCTAGACACAGGCTAGGCACAGGCTAGACACTGGCCAGGCACAGGCTAGACACAGGCTAGACACAGGCCAGACACAGGCTAGACACAGGCTAGACACTGGCCAGACACAGGCTAGACACAGGCTAGACACAGGCTAGACACAGGCTAGGCACAGGCTAGACACAGGCTAGGCACAGGCTAGACACAGGCTAGGCACAGGCTAGACACAGGCTAGGCACAGGGTAACACAGGCTAGACACAGGCTAGACACAGGCTAGGCACAGGCTAGACACAGGCCAGACACAGGCTAGACACAGGCCAGCACAGGCTAGACACAGGCTAGACACAGGCTAGGCACAGGCTAGACACAGGCCAGACACACAGGCTAGGCACAGGCTAGACACAGGCTAGACACTGGCTAGGCACAGGCTAGACACAGGCTAGACACAGGCTAGGCACAGGCTAGACACAGGCTAGGCACAGGCCAGACACAGGCCAGACACAGGCTAGGCACAGGCTAGGCACTGGCCAGGCACAGGCTAGACACAGGCCAGGCACAGGCTAGACACAGGCCAAGGCACAGGCTAGGCACAGGCTAGACACAGGCTAGGCACAGGCTGCACACAGGCTAGACACAGGCTAGACACAGGCTAGACACAGGCTAGACACAGGCTAGACACAGGCTAGACACAGGCTAGACACAGGCTAGGCACAGGCTAGACACAGGCTAGCACAGGCTAGACACAGGCTAGACACAGGCTAGACACAGGCTAGACACAGGCTAGACACAGGCTAGACACAGGCTGGCACAGGCTAGACACTGGCTAGGCACTGGCTAGGGCACAGGCTAGGCACAGGCCAGACACTGGCTAGGCACAGGCTAGAACAGGCTAGACACAGGCCAGACACAGGCTAGACACAGGCTAGACACAGGCTAGACACTGGCTAGGCACACAGGCTAGACACAGGCTAGGCACAGGCTAGGCATGCACAGCCAGACACAGGCCAGGCACACGGCTAGGCACAGGCTAGACACTGGCTAGGCACAGGCTAGCACATGCCAGGCACAGGCAAGACACAGGCTAGGCACAGGCTAGACACAGGCTAGGCACTGGCTAGGCACAGGCTAGGCACAGGCTAGGCACAGAGCACAGGCTAGACACAGGCTAGACACTGGCTAGGCACAGGCTAGACACAGGCCAGCAGACACAGGCTAGACACAGGCTAAACACAGGCTAGACACAGGCTATGCACAGGCTAGACACAGGCTAGACACTGGCTAGACACAGGCTAGACACACACAGGCTAGGCACAGGCTAGACACAGGCTAGACACAGGCTAGGCACAGGCTAGACACAGGCTAGACACAGGCCAGACACAGGCTAGACACAGGCCAGGACACAGGCTAGACACTGGCTAGGCACAGGCTAGACACAGGCCAGCACAGGCAAGGCACAGGCTAGACACAGGCTAGGCACTGGCTAGGGCACAGGCTAGACACTGGCCAGGCACAGGCTAGGCACAGGCTAGCACAGGCTCACGGCTGGCACAGGCCAGACACAGGCTAGGCACAGGCTAGGCACAGGCCAGACACAGGCTAGACACAGGCTAGACACAGGCTAGACACAGGCTAGACACAGGCTAGACACAGGCCAGACACAGGCTAGACACAGGCCAGACACAGGCTAGACACAGGCTAGGCACAGGCGGCACAGGCTAGACACTGGCTAGACACAGGCTAGGCACAGGCTAGACACAGGCTAGACACAGGCTAGACACAGGCTAGACACTGGCTAGGCACAGGCTAGGCACTGGCTAGGCACAGGCTAGGCACAGGCTAGGCACAGGCTAGACACAGGCTAGACACAGGCTAGACACAGGCTAGGCACAGGCTAGGCACAGGCTAGGCACAGGCTAGACACAGGCTAGACACAGGCTAGACACAGGCTAGACACAGGCTAGGCACAGGCTAGACACGGCCAGACACAGGCTAGACACAGGCTAGACACAGGCTAGACACAGGCTAGGCACAGGCTAGACACAGGCTAGGCACAGGCTAGGCACAGGCTATGCACACGCCTGCACAGGCTAGGCACAGGCTAGACACTGGCTAGGCACAGGCTAGGCACAGGCCAGCCAGGCGACACGGCTAGGCACAGGCTAGACACAGGCTAGGCACAGGCTAGACACAGGCCAGACACAGGCACAGGCACAGGCTAGACACAGGCCAGACACAGGCCAGACACAGGCTAGACACAGGCTAGACACAGGCTACAGGCTAGACACAGGCTAAGCAGACACAGGCTAGACACAGGCTAGACACAGGCTAGACACAGGCTACAGACACAGGCTAGACACAGGCTAGACACAGGCCAGACACAGGCCAGACACAGGCCTGACACAGGCTGTGACACAGGCCAGGCACACAGGCCGGCACAGGCCAGCACAGGCCAGGCACAGGCTAGACACAGGCTAGACACAGGCTAGACACAGGCTAGACACAGGCTAGACACAGGCTAGACACAGGCTAGGCAGGCTAGACACAGGCTAGACACAGGCTAGACACAGGCTAGGCACAGGCCAGACACAGGCTAGACACAGGCTAGACACAGGCTAGACACAGGCTAGACACAGGCTAGACACAGGCTAGACACCGGCCAGGCACAGGCTAGACACAGGCTAGACACAGGCTAGACACAGGCTAGACACAGGCTAGACACAGGCTAGACACAGGCTAGACACAGGCTAGACACAGGCTAGACACAGGCTAGACACAGGCTAGGCACAGGCCAGACACAGGCTAGACACAGGCTAGACACAGGCTAGACACAGGCTAGACACAGGCTAGACACAGGCTAGACACAGGCTAGACACAGGCTAGACACAGGCTAGGCACAGGCCAGACACAGGCTAGGCACAGGCTAGGCACAGGCTAGACACTGGCTAGGCACAGGCTAGACACATGCCAGTCACAGGCCAGGCACAGGCTAGACACAGGCTAGACACAGGCTAGACACAGGCTAGACACAGGCTAGACACAGGCTAGACACAGGCTAGACACAGGCTAGACACAGGCTAGGCACAGGCTAGACACAGGCTAGACACAGGCTAGACACAGGCTAGACACAGGCTAGGCACAGGCTAGACACAGGCTAGACACAGGCTAGACACAGGCTAGACACAGGCCAGGCACAGGCTAGACACAGGCTAGACACTGGCTAGGCACAGGCTAGACACAGGCTAGACACAGGCTAGACACAGGCTAGACACAGGCTAGACACAGGCTAGACACAGGCTAGGCACAGGCTAGGCACAGGCTAGACACAGGCCAGGCACAGGCTAGACACAGGCTAGACACAGGCTAGGCACAGGCTAGACACAGGCTAGACACTGGCCAGACACAGGCTAGACACAGGCTGCACACAGGCCAGACACAGGCTAGACACGCCAGACACAGGCTATGACACAGGCCAGACACAGGCTAGACACAGGCTAGACACAGGCTAGACACAGGCCAGACACAGGCTAGACACAGGCTAGACACAGGCTAGACACAGGCTAGACACAGGCTAGACACAGGCTAGACACAGGCTAGACACAGGCTAGACACAGGCTAGGCACAGGCCAGACACAGGCTAGACACAGGCTAGACACAGGCTAGACACAGGCTAGACACAGACTAGACACAGGCTAGGCACAGGCTAGACACAGGCTAGACACAGGCTAGACACAGGCTAGGCACAGGCTAGACAAAGGCTAGACACAGGCTAGACACAGGCTAGACACAGGCTAGACACAGGCTAGACACATGCTAGACACAGGCTAGACACAGGCTAGACACAGGCTAGACACAGGCTAGACACAGGCTAGACACAGGCTAGACACAGGCTAGACACAGGCTAGACACAGGCTAGACAAGGCCAGACACAGGCTAGACACAGGCTAGACACAGGCTAGACACAGGCTAGACACAGGCTAGACACAGGCTAGACACAGGCTAGACACAGGCTAGACACATGCTAGACACAGGCGAGGCACAGGCTAGACACAGGCTAGACACAGGCTAGACACAGGCTAGACACAGGCTAGACACAGGCTAGACACAGGCTAGACACAGGCTAGACACAGGCTAGACACAGGCTAGACACAGGCTAGACACAGGCTAGACACAAGCTAGACACAGGCTAGACACAGGCTAGACACAGGCTAGCACAGGCCAGACACAGGCCAGACACAGGCCAGACACAGGCTAGACACAGGCTAGACACAGGCTAGACAAATAGGCCAGACACAGGCTAGACACAGGCTAGACAAAGGCTAGACACAGGCCAGGCACAGGTTAGACAGAGGCCAGACACAGGCTAGACACAGGCTACACACAGGCCAGACACAGGCTAGACACAGGCTAGACACAGGCTAGACACAGGCTAGACACAGGCTAGACACAGGCCAGACACAGGCTAGACACAGGCTAGACACAGGCTAGACACAGGCCAGACACAGGCTAGACACAGGCCAGACACAGGCTAGACACAGGCTAGACACAGGCTAGACACAGGCTAGACACAGGCTAGACACAGGCTAGACACAGGCTAGACACAGGCTAGACACAGGCTAGGCACAGGCTAGGCACAGGCCAGACACAGGCTAGACACAGGCTAGACACAGGCTAGACACCGGCTAGGCACAGGCTAGACACAGGCTAAACACAGGCTAGACACTGGCCAGCACAGGCCAGACACAGGCTAGACACAGGTTTGACACAGCTAGACACAGGCTAGACACAGCGCTGCACACAGCCGACACAGGCTAGCACAGCGCTACCACAGGCTTGTCACAGGCTAGGCACAGGCTAGACACAGGCTAGGGACACTGGCTAGACACCGGCTATACACCGGCCAGACACAGGCTAGACACAGGCTAGACACAGGCTAGACACTGGCTAGCACAGGCTAGACACAGGCTAGGCACAGGCTAGACACAGGCTAGACACAGGCTAGACACAGGCTAGACACAGGCTAGACACAGGCCAGGCACAGGCTAGACACAGGCTAGACACAGGCTAGACACATGCTAGACACAGGCTAGACACAGGCTAGACACAGGCTAGACACAGGCTAGACACAGGCTAGACACAGGCTAGGCACAGGCCAGACACAGGCTAGACACAGGCCAGACACAGGCTACACACAGGCTAGACACAGGCTAGACACTGGCTAGGCACAGGCCAGACACTGGCTAGGCACAGGCTAGACACAGGCTAGGCACAGGCTAGACACAGGCTAGACACAGGCTAGACACAGGCTAGACACAGGCTAGACACAGGCCAGACACAGGCTAGACACAGGCTAGGCACAGGCTAGACACAGGCTAGGCACAGGCTAGACACAGGCCAGACACAGGCCAGACACAGGCTAGACACAGGCTAGACACAGGCCAGACACAGGCTAAACACAGGCTAGACACAGGCTAGACACAGGCTAGACACAGGCTAGACACAGGCTAGACACAGGCTAGACACAGGCTAGACACAGGCTAGACACAGGCTAGACACAGGCTAGACACTGGCTAGACACAGGCTAGGCACAGGCTTACAGGCTAGGCACAGGCTAGACACAGGCTAGGCACAGGCTAGACACAGGCTAGACACAGGCTAGGCACAGGCCAGACACAGGCTAGACACAGGCTAGACACAGGCTAGACACAGGCTAGACACAGGCTAGACACAGGCTAGACACAGGCTAGACACAGGCTAGACACAGACTAGACACAGGCTAGACACAGGCTAGACACAGGCTAGACACAGGCTAGACACAGGCTAGACACAGGCTAGACACAGGCTAGACACAGGCTAGACACAGGCTAGACACAGGCTAGGCACAGGCTAGACACAGGCTAGGCACAGGCTATGCACAGGCCAGTCACAGGCAAGGCACAGGCTAGACACAGGCTAGACACAGGCTAGACACAGGCTAGACACAGGCTAGACACAGGCTAGACACCGGCTAGACACAGGCTAGACACAGGCTAGACACAGGCTAGACACAGGCTAGACACAGGCTAGACACAGGCTAGACACAGGCTAGACACAGGCTAGACACAGGCTAGACACAGGCTAGACACAGGCTAGACACAGGCTAGACACAGGCTAGACACTGGCTAGGCACAGGCTAGACACAGGCTAGGCACAGGCTAGACACAGGCCAGACACTGGCTAGGCACAGGCTAGACACAGGCTAGACACTGGCTAGGCACAGGCTATGCACATGCCAGTCTCAGGCAAGGCACAGGCTAGACACAGGCCAGACACTGGCTAGGCACAGGCTATGCACATGCCAGTCACAGGCTAGGCACAGGCTAGACACAGGCTAGACACAGGCTAGACACAGGCTAGACACAGGCTAGGCACAGGCTAGGCACAGGCTAGGCACAGGCTAGACACAGGCCAGACACAGGCTAGACACAGGCTAGGCACAGGCTAGACACAGGCCAGGCACAGGCCAGACACAGGCTAGGCACAGGCTAGACACAGGCCAGACACAGGCTAGACACAGGCTAGACACAGGCTAGACACAGGCTAGACACAGGCTACGACACAGGCTAGACACAGGCTAGACACAGGCTAGACACAGGCTAGACACTGGCTAGGCACAGGCTAAGCACAGGCCAGACACAGGCTAGGCACAGGCTAGACACAGGCTAGACACAGGCTAGACACAGGCTAGGCACAGGCTAGGCACAGGCTAGGCACAGGCTAGGCACAGGCCAGACACAGGCTAGACACAGGCTAGACACAGGCTAGACACAGGCTAGACACAGGCTAGACACAGGCTAGACACAGGCTAGACACAGGCTAGGCACAGGCTAGACACAGGCTAGACACAGGCTAGGCACAGGCTAGACACAGGCTAGACACAGGCTAGGCACAGGCTAGACACAGGCTAGGCACAGGCTAGGCACAGGCTAGACACAGGCTAGGCACAGGCTAGGCACAGGCCAGACACAGGCTAGACACAGGCTAGACACAGGCTAGACACAGGCTAGGCACAGGCTAGACACAGGCTAGACACAGGCTAGACACAGGCTAGACACAGGCCAGACACAGGCTAGACACAGGCTAGACACAGGCTAGACACAGGCTAGGCACAGGCTAGACACAGGCTAGACACAGGCTAGACACAGGCTAGACACAGGCCAGGCACAGGCTAGACACAGGCTAGACACAGGCTAGACACAGGCTAGACACAGGCTAGACACAGGCTAGGCACAGGCTAGACACAGGCTAGACACAGGCTAGACACAGGCTAGACACAGGCTAGGCACAGGCTAGACACAGGCTAGACACAGGCTAGACACAGGCTAGACACTGGCTAGACACTGGCTAGGCACAGGCTATGCACATGCCAGTCACAGGCTAGGCACAGGCTAGACACAGGCTAGACACAGGCTAGACACAGGCTAGACACAGGCCAGACACAGGCTAGACACAGGCTAGACACAGGCTAGACACAGGCCAGGCACAGGCCAGACACAGGCTAGACACAGGCTAGACACAGGCTAGACACAGGCTAGACACAGGCTAGACACAGGCTAGACACAGGCTAGACACAGGCTAGACACAGGCTAGACACAGGCCAGACACAGGCTAGGCACAGGCTAGACACAGGCTAGACACAGGCTAGACACAGGCTAGGCACAGGCTAGGCACAGGCTAGGCACAGGCTAGACACAGGCTAGACACAGGCTAGACACAGGCTAGACACAGGCCAGACACAGGCTAGACACAGGCTAGACACAGGCTAGACACAGGCTAGACACAGGCTAGACACAGGCTAGACACAGGCTAGACACAGGCTAGACACAGGCTAGGCACAGGCTAGACACAGGCTAGACACTGGCTAGGCACACGCTATGCACATGCCAGTCTCAGGCAAGGCACAGGCTAGACACAGGCTAGACACAGGCTAGGCACAGGCTAGACACAGGCCAGACACAGGCCAGGCACAGGCTAGACACAGGCTAGACACAGGCTAGACACAGGCTAGACACAGGCTAGACACAGGCTAGACACAGGCTAGACACAGGCTAGGCACAGGCTAGGCACAGGCTAGGCACAGGCTAGACACAGGCTAGGCACAGGCCAGGCACAGGCTAGACACAGGCTAGACACAGGCTAGACACAGGCTAGACACAGGCTAGACACAGGCTAGACACAGGCTAGACACAGGCTAGGCACAGGCTAGACACAGGCTAGACACAGGCTAGACACAGGCTAGGCACAGGCCAGGCACAGGCTAGACACAGGCTAGGCACAGGCTAGACACAGGCTAGACACAGGCTAGACACAGGCTAGACACAGGCTAGGCACAGGCTAGACACAGGCTAGACACAGGCTAGACACAGGCTAGACACAGGCTAGGCACAGGCTAGACACAGGCTAGACACAGGCTAGACACAGGCTAGACACAGGCTATGACACAGGCTAGGCACAGGCTAGACACAGGCTAGACACAGGCTAGACACAGGCTAGGCACAGGCTAGGCACAGGCTAGGCACAGGCTAGGCACAGGCTAGGCACAGGCTAGGCACAGGCCAGGCACAGGCTAGACACAGGCTAGACACAGGCTAGACACAGGCTAGGCACAGGCTAGGCACAGGCTAGACACAGGCTAGACACAGGCTAGACACAGGCTAGACACAGGCTAGACACAGGCTAGACACAGGCTAGACACAGGCTAGACACAGGCTAGACACAGGCTAGACACAGGCTAGACACAGGCTAGACACAGGCTAGACACAGGCTAGACACAGGCTAGACACAGGCTAGACACAGGCTAGACACAGGCTAGACACAGGCTAGACACAGGCTCACAGGCCAGACACAGGCTAGGCACAGGCTAGGCACAGGCCAGGCACAGACAGGCACAGGCACAGGCCAGACACTGGCCAGACACACAGCTATGCACATCCAGCTAACACGGCTAAGGCACAGGCTAGACACAGGCTAGACACTGGCTAGGCACAGGCCAGCACATGCCAGTCACAGGCAAGGCAACACAGGCTAGACACAGGCACAGGCCAGGCACAGGCACAGGCTAGACACAGGCCAGACACCGGCAACAGGCCAACACAGGCAGGCACACAGGCTAGACACAGGCTAGGCACAGGCTAGACAGGCCAGACACAGGCTGAGACACAGGCTAGGCACAGGCTAGACACAGGCTAGACACAGGCTAGGCACAGGCTAGACACACAAGGCAAGGCTAGACACAGGCTAGACACAGGCAGACACAGGCCAGACACGCCAGGACAGGCTAGACACAGGCTAGGCACAGGCCAGACACAGGCCAGACACAGGCTAGACACAGGCTAGACACAGGCTAGGCACAGGCTAGACACTGGCTAGGCACAGGCTATGCACATGCCTGTCCAGGCAAGGCACAGGCTAGACACAGGCTAGGCACAGGCTAGGCACAGGCTAGGCACAGGCCAGACACAGGCTAGACACAGGCTAGGACACGGCCAGACACAGGCTAGACACAGGCTAGCACAGGCCAGACACAGGCTAGGCACAGGCTAGACACAGGCTAGACACAGGCTAGGCACAGGCTAGGCACAGGCTAGGCACAGGCTAGGCACAGGCTAGGCACAGGCTAGCACAGGCTAGACACAGGCTAGCACAGGCTAGACACTGGCTAGACACAGGCTAGACACAGGCTAGACACAGGCTAGGCACAGGCTAGACACAGGCTAGACACAGGCTAGGCACAGGCTAGACACTGGCTAGGCACAGGCTAGCACAGGCCAGACACAGGCTAGGCACAGGCTAGACACAGGCTAGACACTGGCTAGGCACAGGCTAGCACAGGCCAGTCACAGGCAAGGACACTGGCTAGACACAGGCTAGACACAGGCCAGGCACAGGCTAGGCACACAGACACAGGCCAGACACAGGCTAGGCACAGGCTAGACACAGGCTAGACACAGGCTAGACAACAGGCTAGACACAGGCTAGACACAGGCTAGACACAGGCCAGACACAGGCTAGGCACAGGCTAGACACAGGCTAGACACAGGCTAGACACAGGCTAGACACCGGCTAGACACAGGCTAGACACAACAGGCTAGGCACAGGCTAGACACTGGCTAGGCACGGCCAGGCACAGCCAGCCAGACACAGGCCAGACACTGGCTAGGCACAGGCTAGACACAGGCTAGGCACAGGCTAGACACAGGCCAGTCACAGGCTAGGCACAGGCTAGACACAGGCTAGACACTGGCTAGGCACACGGCACAGGCCAGTCACAGGCAAGGCACAGGCTAGACACAGGCCAGACACAGGCAGACACAGGCCAGGACACAGGCCAGACACAGGCTAACACAGGACACGGCCAGACACAGGCTAGGCACACAGGCTAGACACAGGCTAAGGCACAGGCTAGACACAGGCTAGACACAGGCACAGGCAGCACAGGCCAGACACAGGCACAGGCCAACACGGCCAGACACAGGCACAGGCTACACAGGCTAGACACAGGCCAGACACAGGCTGTGACACAGGCACGGCTAGGCACAGGCTAGACACAGGCTAGACACAGGCTAGGCACAGGCTAGGCACAGGCTAGACACTGGCTAGACACAGGCTAGCACCATGACATGCCAGTCACAGGCAAGGCACAGGCTAGACACAGGCTAGACACAGGCTAGGCACAGGCTAGGCACAGGCTAGCACAGGCTAGGCACAGGCTAGGCACAGGCTAGACACAGGCTAGACACAGGCTAGGCACAGGCTAGGCACAGGCTAGACACAGGCTAGACACAGGCTAGACACAGGCTAGGCACAGGCTAGGCACAGGCTAGACACAGGCTAGACACAGGCTAGACACAGGCTAGACACAGGCTAGACACAGGCTAGACACAGGCTAGACACAGGCTAGGCACAGGCCAGACACAGGCTAGACACAGGCTAGACACAGGCTAGACACAGGCTAGACACAGGCTAGACACAGGCTAGGCACAGGCTAGACACAGGCTAGGCACAGGCTAGACACAGGCTAGACACAGGCTAGGCACAGGCTAGACACAGGCTAGACACTGGCTAGGCACAGGCCAGCACAGGCCAGTCACAGGCCAGGCACAGGCTAGACACAGGCTAGACACAGGCTAGACACAGGCTAGGCACAGGCCAGTCACAGGCTAGGCACAGGCTAGACACAGGCTAGACACAGGCTAGGCACAGGCTAGACACAGGCTAGACACAGGCTAGACACAGGCTAGACACAGGCTAGGCACAGGCTAGACACAGGCCAGACACAGGCTAGGCACAGGCTAGACACAGGCTAGACACAGGCTAGGCACAGGCTAGGCACAGGCTAGACACAGGCTAGGCACAGGCTAGACACAGGCCAGACACAGGCTAGACACAGGCTAGGCACAGGCTAGACACAGGCTAGACACAGGCTAGACACAGGCCAGGCACAGGCTAGGCACAGGCTAGACACAGGCTAGACACAGGCTAGGCACAGGCTAGGCACAGGCCAGACACAGGCAAGGCACAGGCTAGACACAGGCTAGACACTGGCTAGGCACAGGCCAGCCACAGGCTAGGCACAGGCACAGGCTAGACACAGGCTAGACACAGGCTAGGCACAGGCTAGACACAGGCCAGGCACAGGCTAGGCACAGGCTAGGCACAGGCTAGGCACAGGCTAGGCACAGGCTAGACACTGGCTAGGCACAGGCTAGACACAGGCTAGGCACAGGCTAGGCACAGGCTAGACACTGGCTAGGCACAGGCTAGGCACAGGCTAGGCACAGGCTAGGCACAGGCTAGGCACAGGCTAGACACAGGCTAGACACTGGCTAGGCACAGGCTAGACACAGGCTAGACACAGGCTAGGCACAGGCTAGACACAGGCTAGACACAGGCTAGGCACAGGCCAGACACAGGCTAGGCACAGGCTAGACACAGGCTAGACACCGGCTAGGCACAGGCTATGCACAGGCCAGTCACAGGCTAGGCACAGGCTAGACACAGGCTAGGCACAGGCTAGGCACAGGCCAGTCACAGGCAAGGCACAGGCTAGACACAGGCTAGACACTGGCTAGGCACAGGCTATGCACATGCCAGTCACAGGCAAGGCACAGGCCAGACACAGGCTAGACACAGGCTAGGCACAGGCTAGGCACAGGCTAGGCACAGGCTAGGCACAGGCTAGACACAGGCTAGGCACAGGCTAGGCACAGGCTAGACACAGGCTAGACACAGGCTAGGCACAGGCTAGGCACAGGCTAGACACTGGCTAGGCACAGGCTAGGCACAGGCCAGCCAGGCTAGGCACAGGCTAGACACAGGCTAGACACTGGCTAGGCACAGGCTATGCACATGCCAGTCACAGGCAAGGCACAGGCTAGACACAGGCTAGACACAGGCTAGGCACAGGCTAGACACAGGCTAGGCACAGGCTAGACACAGGCCAGACACAGGCTAGGCACAGGCTAGGCACAGGCCAGACACAGGCTCAGGCACAGGCTAGGCACAGGCTAGGCACAGGCCAGGCACAGGCCAGACACAGGCTAGGCACAGGCCAGACACAGGCTAGACACAGGCTAGACACAGGCTAGGCACAGGCTAGACACAGGCTAGACACAGGCTAGACACAGGCCAGACACAGGCTAGACACAGGCTAGGCACAGGCTAGACACAGGCTAGACACAGGCTAGGCACAGGCTAGACACAGGCTAGACACAGGCTAGACACAGGCCAGACACAGGCTAGACACAGGCTAGACACAGGCTAGACACAGGCTAGGCACAGGCTAGACACAGGCTAGACACAGGCTAGACACAGGCTAGACACAGGCCAGACACAGGCTAGACACAGGCCAGACACAGGCTAGACACAGGCTAGACACAGGCTAGACACAGGCTAGACACAGGCCAGACACAGGCTAGACACAGGCTAGACACAGGCTAGACACAGGCTAGGCACAGGCTAGACACAGGCTAGACACAGGCTAGACACAGGCTAGGCACAGGCTAGACACAGGCTAGGCACAGGCTAGGCACAGGCTAGACACCGGCTAGGGACACCGGCTAGGCACAGGCTAGACACAGGCTAGACACAGGCTAGGCACAGGCTAGACACAGGCTAGGCACAGGCTAGACACAGGCTAGGCACAGGCTAGACACAGGCCAGGCACAGGCTAGACACAGGCTAGGCACAGGCTAGGCACAGGCTAGGCACAGGCCAGGCACAGGCTAGACACAGGCTAGCACAGGCTAGACACAGGCTAGACACAGGCTAGACACAGGCTAGACACAGGCTAGACACAGGCCAGACACAGGCTAGACACAGGCTAGACACAGGCTAGACACAGGCTAGACACAGGCTAGACACAGGCCAGACACAGGCTAGGCACAGGCTAGACACAGGCTAGCACAGGCTAGACACAGGCTAGACACAGGCTAGACACAGGCTAGACACAGGCTAGACACAGGCTAGACACAGGCTAGACACAGGCTAGACACAGGCTAGACACAGGCTAGGCACAGGCTAGACACAGGCCAGACACTGGCTGGCACAAGGCTAGACACAGGCTAGGCACAGGCTAGACACAGGCTAGACACTGGCTAGGCACAGGTTATGCACATGCCTGTCTCAGGCAAGGCACAGGCTAGACACAGGCTAGACACAGGCTAGGCACAGGCTAGGCACAGGCCAGGCACAGGCTAGGCACAGGCTAGACACAGGCTAGACACAGGCTAGGCACAGGCTAGGCACAGGCTAGGCACAGGCTAGACACTGGCTAGGCACAGGCTATGCACATGCCAGTCACTGGCAAGGCACAGGCTAGACACAGGCTAGACACTGGCTAGGCACAGGCTAGACACAGGCCAGACACTGGCTAGGCACAGGCTAGACACAGGCTAGACACAGGCTAGACACAGGCTAGACACAGGCTAGAAACAGGCTGGCACAGGCCAGACACAGGCTAGACACAGGCTAGACACTGGCTAGGCACAGGCTAGGCACA
>JAEIHA010000892.1:0-121724 GCA_018904595.1 Zaprionus indianus | reverse complement strand
AGCCTAGACAGAGGCTAGATAGAGTTTAGAAACAGGCTAGTTACAGGCTAAACAGAGGCTAGACACAGAGGAGGCAAAGGCTAGACAGAGGTTAGAAATAGGCTAGACACAGGCTAGACACAGAGGAGACAGAGACTAGACACTGGCTAAACACAGGCTAGACACAGGCTGGACACAGGCTAGACACAGGCTAGACACAGGCTAGACATTTACTAGACACTGGCTAGACACAGGCTAGACACAGGCTAGACAGAGGCTGTGACAGAGGTTAGAAACAGGCTAGACATAGGCTAGACAGAGGCTAGACACAGAGGAGACATTGACTAGACACTGGCTAAACACAGGCTAGACACAGGCAAGACACACGCTAGACACAGGCTAGACACAGACTAGACACAGGCTAGACACAGACTAGACACAGGCTAGACACAGGCTAGACACAGGCTAGACATTTACTAGACACTGGCTAGACACAGGCTAGACACAGGCTAGACAGAGGCTAGACAGAGGTTAGAAACAGGCTAGACACAGGCTAGACAGAGGCTAGACACAGAGGAGACATTGACTAGACACTGGCTAAACACAGGCTAGACACAGGCAAGACACACGCTAGACACAGGCTAGACATAGACTAGACACAGGCTAGACACAGACTAGACACAGGCTAGACACAGGCTAGACACAAGCAAAATACTGGCTAGACCAGGCAAGACACAGGCTAGACAGAGGTTAGAAACAGGCTAGACACAGGCTAGACAGAGGCTAGACACAGAGGAGACAGAGACTAGACACTGGCTAAACACAGGCTAGACACAGGCTAGACACAGGCTTGACACCAAGCACACACTGGCTAGACACAGTCTAGGCACTGGCTAGACACAGGCTAGACACATGCAAAACACAGGCTAGACAGAGGATAGACACTGGCTAGACACAGGCTAGACACAGGCTAGACAGAGGCTAGACACAGGTTTGACACAGGCTAGACACAGGCAAAACACAGGCTAGACATTGGCTAAACACGGGCTAGATACACGCTAGACACAGGCAAGACACAGACTAGACACAGGCTAGACACAGGCTAATCACTGGCTACACACAAGCAAAAGACTGGCTAGACATTGGCTAGACAATGGTTAGACACAGGCTAGCCACATGCTAGACACAGGCTAGACATTGGCTAGACACTGGCTAGACACAGGGGAGACACAGGCTAGTCACAGGCTAGACACAGGCTAGTCACAGAGGAGACAGAGACTAGACACTGGCTAAACACAGGCTAGACACAGGCTGGACACAGGCTAGACACAGGCTAGACACAGGCTAGACATTTACTAGACACTGGCTAGACACAGGCTAGACACAGGCTAGACAGAGGCTAGACAGAGGTTAGAAACAGGCTAGACATAGGCTAGACAGAGGCTAGACACAGAGGAGACATTGACTAGACACTGGCTAAACACAGGCTAGACATTTACTAGACACTGGCTAGACACAGGCTAGACACAGGCTAGACAGAGGCTAGACAGAGGTTAGAAACAGGCTAGACATAGGCTAGACAGAGGCTAGACACAGAGGAGACATTGACTAGACACTGGCTAAACACAGGCTAGACACAGGCAAGACACACGCTAGACACAGGCTAGACACAGACTAGACACAGGCTAGACACAGACTAGACACAGGCTAGACACAGGCTAGACACAGGCTAGACATTTACTAGACACTGGCTAGACACAGGCTAGACACAGGCTAGACAGAGGCTAGACAGAGGTTAGAAACAGGCTAGACACAGGCTAGACAGAGGCTAGACACAGAGGAGACATTGACTAGACACTGGCTAAACACAGGCTAGACACAGGCAAGACACACGCTAGACACAGGCTAGACATAGACTAGACACAGGCTAGACACAGACTAGACACAGGCTAGACACTGGCTAGACACAGGCTAGACCAAGGCTAGACACAGGAAAAACACTGGTTAGACATTGGCTAGACACAGGCTAGACACAGGCAAGACACATGCTTGACACAGGGTAGAAACAGGGTAGACACAGGCTAGACACAGGCTTGACACAGGCTATTCACAGGCTAGACACAGGCTAGACAGAGGCTAGACAGAGGCTAGAAAAAGGCTAGACACAGGCTAAACACTTGCTAGACATTAGCTAGACACAGGCTAGATACAGGCAAGACACAGGCTTGTCACAGGATAGACACAAGGTAGACACAGGCTAGACACAAGCTTGACACAGGTAAGACACAGGCTAGACACAGGCTAGGCACTGGCTTGACACAGACTAGACACAGGCTAGAAACAAGCAAAACTCAAGCTAGACCAGGCAAGACACAGGCTAGACAGAGGCTAGACAGAGGTTAGAAACAGGCTAGACACAGGCTAGACAGAGGCTAGACACAGAGGAGACAGAGACTAGACACTGGCTAAACACAGGCTAGACACAGGCATGACACACGCTAGACAAAGGCTAGACACAGACTAGACACAGGCTAGACACAGACTAGACACAGGCTAGACATTTGATAGACACTGGCTAGACACAGGCTAGACACAGGCAAGACAGAGGCTAGACACAGGCTAGACACAGGCAAGACACAGGTTTGACACAGGCTAGACACAGGCTAGACACAGGCAAGACACAGGCTTGACACAGGCTAGACACAGGGTAGACACAGGCTAGACACAGGCTAGACAGAGGCTAGACAGAGGCTAGAAACAGGCTAGACACAGGCTAAACACTGGCTAGACATTGGCTAGACACAGGCTAGACACAGGCCAGACACAGGCTTGACACAGGCTAGACACAGGGTAGACACAGGCTAGACACAGGCTAGACACAGGCTTGACACAGGCTAGACACAGGCTTGACACAGGCTAGACACAGGCTAGAAACAGGCTAGACACAGCCTAGACAGAGGCTAGATAGAGTTTAGAAACAGGCTAGTTACAGGCTAAACAGAGGCTAGACACAGAGGAGGCAAAGGCTAGACAGAGGTTAGAAATAGGCTAGACACAGGCTAGACACAGAGGAGACAGAGACTAGACACTGGCTAAACACAGGCTAGACACAGGCTGGACACAGGCTAGACACAGGCTAGACACAGGCTAGACATTTACTAGACACTGGCTAGACACAGGCTAGACACAGGCTAGACATTTACTAGACACTGGCTAGACACAGGCTAGACACAGGCTAGACAGAGGCTAGACAGAGGTTAGAAACAGGCTAGACATAGGCTAGACAGAGGCTAGACACAGAGGAGACATTGACTAGACACTGGCTAAACACAGGCTAGACACAGGCAAGACACACGCTAGACACAGGCTAGACACAGACTAGACACAGGCTAGACACAGACTAGACACAGGCTAGACACAGGCTAGACACAGGCTAGACATTTACTAGACACTGGCTAGACACAGGCTAGACACAGGCTAGACAGAGGCTAGACAGAGGTTAGAAACAGGCTAGACACAGGCTAGACAGAGGCTAGACACAGAGGAGACATTGACTAGACACTGGCTAAACACAGGCTAGACACAGGCAAGACACACGCTAGACACAGGCTAGACATAGACTAGACACAGGCTAGACACAGACTAGACACAGGCTAGACACAGGCTAGACACAAGCAAAATACTGGCTAGACCAGGCAAGACACAGGCTAGACAGAGGTTAGAAACAGGCTAGACACAGGCTAGACAGAGGCTAGACACAGAGGAGACAGAGACTAGACACTGGCTAAACACAGGCTAGACACAGGCTAGACACAGGCTTGACACCAAGCACACACTGGCTAGACACAGTCTAGGCACTGGCTAGACACAGGCTAGACACATGCAAAACACAGGCTAGACAGAGGATAGACACTGGCTAGACACAGGCTAGACACAGGCTAGACAGAGGCTAGACACAGGTTTGACACAGGCTAGACACAGGCAAAACACAGGCTAGACATTGGCTAAACACGGGCTAGATACACGCTAGACACAGGCAAGACACAGACTAGACACAGGCTAGACACAGGCTAATCACTGGCTACACACAAGCAAAAGACTGGCTAGACATTGGCTAGACAATGGTTAGACACAGGCTAGCCACATGCTAGACACAGGCTAGACATTGGCTAGACACTGGCTAGACACAGGGGAGACACAGGCTAGTCACAGGCTAGACACAGGCTAGTCACAGGCTAGACACAGGCTAGACATTGGCTAGACACTGGCTAGACACAGGCCAGACACAAGCTAGACACAGGCTAGACAGAGGCTAGACATAGGCTAGACACAGGCTAGATACAGGCTAGACACAGGCTAGACACAGGCTAAACACAGGCTAGACAGAGGCTAGACACGGGCTAGACACGGGCTAGACACGGGCTAGACACACGCTAGACACAGGCTAGACACAAACTAGACACAGGCTAGACACAGGAAACACTGGCTAGACACAAGGAAAAGACTGGCTAGACACAGGCTAGACACAGGCTAGACACGGGCTAGACACAGGCCAGACACAGGCTAGACACAGGCTAGACACAGGCTAGATACAGGCTAGACAGAGGCCAGACACAGTCTAGACAGAGGCTAGACACGGGCTAGACACGGGCTAGACACAGGCTAGACACAGGCTAGACACAAACTAGACACAGGCTAGACACAGGAAACACTGGCTAGACACAAGCAAAAGACTGGCTAGACACAGGCTAGACACAGGCTAGACACAGGCTAGACACAGGCTAGACACAGGCTAGACACAGACTAGACACAGGCTAGACATTGGCTAGACACTGGCTAGACACAGGGTAGACACAGGCTAGTCACAGGCTAGACACAGGCTAGTCACAGGCTAGACACAGGCTAGACACAGGCTAGACACAGGGTAGACACAGGCTAGACAGAGGCTAGACACAGACTTGACACACGCTAGACACATGCAAAAGGCTGGCTAGACATTGGCTAGACACTGGGTAGACACAGGCTAGACACAAGCAAAACACTGGCTAGACAGGGGCTAGACACAGACTAGACAAAGGCTAGACACAGACTAGACACAGGCTAGACATTGGCTAGACACTGGCTAGACACAGGCCAGACACAGGCTAGACACAGGCTAGACAGAGGCTAGACACAGGCTAGACACAGGCAAAACACTGGCTAGACATTGGCTAGACACTGGCTAGACACAGGCAAGACACAGGCTTGACTCAGGGTAGACACAGGCTAGGCACTGGCTTGACATTGACTAGACACAGGCTAGACACAAGCAATACACTGGCTAGACCAGGTAAGACACAGGCTAGACAAAAGCTTGATACAGGCTAGACATAGGCTAGACACAAGCAAAACACTGGCTAGAAATTGGCTAGACAATGGCTAGACACAGGTTAGGCACTGGCTAGACAAAGACTAGACACAGGCTAGACAAAGGCTAGACCCAGGCTAGACACAGGCTAGACAGAGGCTAGACACAGGCTTGACACACGCTAGACACAGGCTAGACACATGCAAAAGGCTGGCTAGACATTGGCTAGACACTGGGTAGACACAGGCTAGACACAAGCAAAACACTGGCTAGACACAGGCTAGTTACAGACTAGACAAAGGCTAGACACAGACTAAACACAGGCTAGACAAAGGCTAGACCCAGGCTAGACACAGGCTAGACAGAGGCTAGACACAGGCTTGACACACGCTAGACACATGCAAAAGGCTGGCTAGACATTGGCTAGACACTGGGTAGACACAGGCTAGACACAAGCAAAACACTGGCTAGACAGGGGCTAGACACAGACTAGACAAAGGCTAGACACAGACTAGACACAGGCTAGACATTGGCTAGACACTGGCTAGACACAGGCCAGACACAGGCTAGACACAGGCTAGACAGAGGCTAGACACAGGCTAGACACAGGCAAAACACTGGCTAGACATTGGCTAGACACTGGCTAGATACAGGCAAGACACAGGCTTGACTCAGGGTAGACACAGGCTAAGCACTGGCTTGACATAGACTAGACACAGGCTAGACACAAGCAATACACTGGCTAGACCAGGTAAGACACAGGCTAGACAAGAGCTTGATACAGGCTAGACATAGGCTAGACACAAGCAAAACACTGGCTAGACATTGGCTAGACAATGGCTAGACACAGGCTAGACACAGCAAAACACTGGCTAGACATTGGCAAGACACAGGCTAGACACAGGGTAGACACAGGCTTGAGACAGGCTAGACAAAGGCTAGACCCAGGCTAGACACAGGCTAGACAGAGGCCAGACACTGGCTAGACACAGGCTAGACACAAGCTAGACACAGGCTAGACAAAGGCTAGACACAGGCAAGACACATGCTTGAAACAGGCTATACACAGGCTAGACACAGGCTGGACACAAGCTTGACACAGGTAAGACACAGGCTAGACACAGGCTAGGCACTGGCTTTACACAGACTAGACACAGGCTAGACACAAGCAAAACACTGGCTAGACATTGGCTAGACACAGGCTAGGCAGAGGTTAGAAACAGGCTAGACACAGAGGAGACAGAGGCTAGACACTGGCTAAACACAGGCTAGACACAGGTTAGACACAGGCAAGACACACGCTAGACACAGGCTAGACACAGACTAGACACAGGCTAGACACAGGCTAGACACAGGCTAGACACAGGCTAGACACAGGCTAGACACAGGCTAGACACTGGCCAGACACAGGCTAGACACAGGCAAAACACTGGCAAGACACTGGCTAGACACAGGCTAGACACAGGCTAGACACAGGCTAGACACAGGCTAGATTCAGGCTAGAAACAGGCTAGACACAGGCTACACACAGGCAAAACACTGGCTAGACATTGGCTAGACACAGGCTTGACACAGGCAAGACACAGGCTAGATACATGCTAGACACAGGCTAGACACAGGGTAGACACAGGCTTGACACAAGCAAAACACTGGCTAGACATTGGCTAGACACAGGCTAGACAGAGGTTAGAAACAGGCTAGACACAGAGGAGACAGAGGCTAGACACTGGCTAAACACAGGCTAGACACAGGTTAGACACAGACTAGACACAGGCTAG
The DNA here is from genome assembly GCA_018904595.1 of Zaprionus indianus. Taxonomy (NCBI): domain Eukaryota; kingdom Metazoa; phylum Arthropoda; class Insecta; order Diptera; family Drosophilidae; genus Zaprionus; species Zaprionus indianus. Next base: position 114,620 of record JAEIHA010000892.1, on the reverse strand, counting down.
ACACAGGCAATATACTGGCTAGACACTGGCAAGACACAGGCTAGACACAGGCTAGACACCGGCTAGACAGAGGCTGACACAGGCTAGACAGAGGCTAGACACAGGCTAGACACAGGCAAAACACTGGCTAGACACTGGCTAGACACAGGCTAGACACAGGCTAGACACAGGCTAGACACAGGCTAGACACAGGCTAGACACAGGGTAGACACAGGCTTGACACAGGCTAGACACAGGCTAGACACAGGCTAGACACAGGCTAGACAGAGGCTAGACACAGGCTATACAGAGGCTAGACACAGGCTAGACACAGGCTAGACACAGACTAGACACAGGCTAGACACAGGCTAATCACTGGCTACACACAAGCAAAAGACTGGCTAGACATTGGCTAGACACAAGCAAAACACTGGCAAGACACAGGCTAGACACAGGCTAGACACAGGCTAGACACAGGCTAGACACAGGCTAGACACAGGCTAGACACAGGCTAGACACAGGCTAGACACAGGCTAGACACAGGCTGAGACACAGGCTAGACACAGGCTAGACACAGGCTAGACACAGGCTAGACACAGGCTAGACACAGGGTAGACACAGGCTAGACACAGGCTAGGCACTGGCTAGACAAAGACTAGACACAGGCAAGACACAGGCTAGACACAGGCAAAACACTGCCTAGACATTGGCTAGACACAGGCTAGACACAGGCAAGACACAGGCTTGACACAGGCTAGACTCAGGGTGGACAGGCTAGGCACTGGCTTGACACAGACTAGACACAGGCTAGACACAAGCAAAACATTGGCTAGACCAGGCAACACACAGGCTAAAAAAAAGCTAGATCCAGGCTAGACATAGGGTAGACACAAGCAAAACACCGGCTAGACATTGGCTAGAAAATGGCTAGACACAGGCTAGCCACAGGCTAGACACAGGCAAAACACTGGCTAGATATTGGCTAGACACAGGATAGACACAGGGTAGACACAGGCTTGACACAGGCTTGACACAGGCTTGACACTGGCTAGACAAAGGCTAGACCCAGGCTAGACACAGGCTAGACACAAGCAAAATACTGGCTAGGCATAGGCAAGACATAGGCTTGACACAGGCTAGACAGAGGCCAGACACAGGCTAGACAGAGGCTAGACACGGGCTAAACACAGGCTAGACACGGGCTAGACACACGCTAGACACAGGCTAGACACAGACTAGACACAGGCTAGACACAGGCTAGACACAGGCAAGACACAGGCTAGACACAGGCTAGACACAGGCTAGATTCAGGCTAGAAACAGGCTAGACACAGGCTACACACAGGCAAAACACTGGCTAGACATTGGCTAGACACAGGCTAGACACAGGCAAGACACAGGCTAGATACATGCTAGACACAGGCTAGACACAGGGTAGACACAGGCTTGACACAGGCTAGACACAGGCCAGACACAGGCTAGACACAGGCTAGACACAGGCTAGACACAGGCTATACACAGGCTAGACACAGGCCAGACACAGGCTAGACACAGGCTAGATACAGGCTAGAAACAGGCTAGACACAGGCTACACACAGGCAAAACACTGGCTAGACATTGGCTAGACACAGGCTAGACACAGGCAAGACACAGGCTAGATACATGCTAGACACAGGCTAGACACAGGGTAGACACAGGCTTGACACAGGCTAGACACAGGCTAGACAGAAGCTAGACACAGGCTAGACACAGGCTAGACAGAGGCTAGACACAGGCTAGACACAGGCTAGACACAGGCTAGACACAGGCTAGACACAGGCTAGACACAGGCTAGACACAGGCTAGACACAGGCTAGACATAGGCTAGACACAGGCTAGACATAGGCTAGACACAGGCTAGACACAGGCTAGACACAGGCTAGACACAGGCTAGACACAGGCTAGACACAGGCTAGACACAGGCTAGACACAGGCTAGACACAGGCTAGACACAGGCTAGACACAGGCTAGACACAGGCTAGACACAGGTTAGGCACTGGCTAGGCACTGGCTGAACAAAGTCTAGACACAGGCTAGACACAAGCTAAACACAGGCTAGACACAGGCTAGACACAGGCTAGACATAGGCTAGACACAGGCTAGACACAGGCTAGACACAGGCTAGACACAGGCTAGACACAGGCTAGACACAGGCTAGACACAGGCTAGACACAGGCTAGACACAGGCTAGACACAGGCTAGACACAGGCTAGACACAGGTTAGGCACTGGCTAGGCACTGGCTAGACAAAGACTAGACACAGGCTAGACCCAGGCTAGACACAGGCTAGACAGAGGCTAGACACAGGCTAGACATTAACTAGACACACGCTAGACACAGGCTAGACACAGGCTAGACACAGGCTAGACACAGGCTAGACACAGGCTAGACACAGGCTAGACACAGGGTAGACAAATACTAGACACAGGCTAGACACAGGCTAGACACCGGCTAGACAGAGGCTAGACACAGGCTAGACAGAGGCTAGCCACAGGCTAGACACAGGCAAAACACTGGCTAGACACTGGCTAGACACAGGCTAGACACAGGCTAGACACAGGCTAGACACAGGATAGACACAGGCTAGACACAGGCTAGACACAGACTAGACACAGGCTAGACACAGGCTAATCACTGGCTACACACAAGCAAAAGACTGGCTAGACATTGGCTAGACACTGTGTAGACACAGGCTAGACACAAGCAAAACACTGGCAAGACCCAGGCTAGACACAGGCTAGACACAGGCTAGACACAGGCTAGACACAGGCTAGACACAGGCTAGACACAGGCTAGACACAGGCTAGACACAGGCTAGACACAGGCTAGACACAGGCTAGACACAGGCTAGACACAGGGTAGACACAGGCTAGACACAGGCTAGGCACTGGCTAGACAAAGACTAGACACAGGCAAGACACAGGCTAGACACAGGCAAAACACTGCCTAGACATTGGCTAGACACAGGCTAGACACAGGCAAGACACAGGCTTGACACAGGCTAGACTCAGGGTAGACAGGCTAGGCACTGGCTTGACACAGACTAGACACAGGCTAGACACAAGCAAAACATTGGCTAGACCAGGCAACACACAGGCTAAAAAAAGCTAGATCCAGGCTAGACATAGGGTAGACACAAGCAAAACACCGGCTAGACATTGGCTAGAAAATGGCTAGACACAGGCTAGCCACAGGCTAGACACAGGCAAAACACTGGCTAGATATTGGCTAGACACAGGATAGACACAGGGTAGACACAGGCTTGACACAGGCTTGACACAGGCTTGACACTGGCTAGACAAAGGCTAGACCCAGGCTAGACACAGGCTAGACACAAGCAAAATACTGGCTAGGCATAGGCAAGACATAGGCTTGACACAGGCTAGACAGAGGCCAGACACAGGCTAGACAGAGGCTAGACACGGGCTAAACACAGGCTAGACACGGGCTAGACACACGCTAGACACAGGCTAGACACAGACTAGACACAGGCTAGACACAGGCTAGACACAGGCAAGACACAGGCTAGACACAGGCTAGACACAGGCTAGATTCAGGCTAGAAACAGGCTAGACACAGGCTACACACAGGCAAAACACTGGCTAGACATTGGCTAGACACAGGCTAGACACAGGCAAGACACAGGCTAGATACATGCTAGACACAGGCTAGACACAGGGTAGACACAGGCTTGACACAGGCTAGACACAGGCCAGACACAGGCTAGACACAGGCTAGACACAGGCTAGACACAGGCTATACACAGGCTAGACACAGGCCAGACACAGGCTAGACACAGGCTAGACACAGGCTAGATACAGGCTAGAAACAGGCTAGACACAGGCTACACACAGGCAAAACACTGGCTAGACATTGGCTAGATACAGGCTAGACACAGGCAAGACACAGGCTAGATACATGCTAGACACAGGCTAGACACAGGGTAGACACAGGCTTGACACAGGCTAGACACAGGCTAGACAGAAGCTAGACACAGGCTAGACACAGGCTAGACAGAGGCTAGACACAGGCTAGACACAGGCTAGACACAGGCTAGACACAGGCTAGACACAGGCTAGACACAGGCTAGACACAGGCTAGACATAGGCTAGACACAGGCTAGACACAGGCTAGACACAGGCTAGACACAGGCTAGACACAGGCTAGACACAGGCTAGACACAGGCTAGACACAGGCTAGACACAGGCTAGACAGAGGCTAGACACAGGCTAGACACAGGTTAGGCACTGGCTAGGCACTGGCTAGACAAAGTCTAGACACAGGCTAGACACAAGCTAAACACAGGCTAGACACAGGCTAGACACAGGCTAGACATAGGCTAGACACAGGCTAGACACAGGCTAGACACAGGCTAGACACAGGCTAGACACAGGCTAGACACAGGCTAGACACAGGCTAGACAGAGGCTAGACACAGGCTAGACACAGGCTAGACACAGGCTAGACACAGGTTAGGCACTGGCTAGGCACTGGCTAGACAAAGACTAGACACAGGCTAGACCCAGGCTAGACACAGGCTAGACAGAGGCTAGACACAGGCTAGACATTAACTAGACACACGCTAGACACAGGCTAGACACAGGCTAGACACAGGCTAGACACAGGCTAGACACAGGCTAGACACAGGGTAGACAAATACTAGACACAGGCTAGACACAGGCTAGACACCGGCTAGACAGAGGCTAGACACAGGCTAGACAGAGGCTAGCCACAGGCTAGACACAGGCAAAACATTGGCTAGACACTGGCTAGACACAGGCTAGACACAGGCTAGACACAGGCTAGACACAGGATAGACACAGGCTAGACACAGGCTAGACACAGGCTAGACACAGGCTAGACACAGGCTAGACATAGGCTAGACACAGGCAAGACATAGGCTAGACACAGACTAGACACAGGCTAGACACAGGCTAGACACAGGCTAGACACAGGCTAGACACAGGCTAGACACAGGCTAGACACAGGCTAGACACAGGCTAGACACAGGCTAGACACAGGCTAGACACAGGCTAGACACAGGCTAGACACAGGCTAGACACAGGCTAGACACAGGCTAGACAGAGGCTAGACACAGGCTAGACACAGGTAAGGCACTGGCTAGGCACTGGCTAGACAAAGTCTAGACACAGGCTAGATACAAGCTAAACACAGGCTAGACACAGGCTAGACACAGGCTAGACATAGGCTAGACACAGGCTAGACACAGGCTAGACACAGGCTAGACACAGGCTAGACAGAGGCTAGACACAGGCTAGACAGAGGCTAGACACAGGCTAGACACAGGTTAGGCACTGGCTAGGCACTGGCTAGACAAAGACTAGACACAGGCTAGACCCAGGCTAGACACAGGCTAGACAGAGGCTAGACACAGGCTAGACATTAACTAGACACACGCTAGACACAGGCTAGACACAGGCTAGACACAGGCTAGACACAGGCTAGACACAGGCTAGACACAGGGTAGACAAATACTAGACACAGGCTAGACACAGGCTAGACACCGGCTAGACAGAGGCTAGACACAGGCTAGACAGAGGCTAGCCACAGGCTAGACACAGGCAAAACACTGGCTAGACACTGGCTAGACACAGGCTAGACACAGGCTAGACAGAAGCTCGACACAGGCTATACAGAGGCTAGACACAGGCTAGACACAGGCTAGACACGGTCTAGATACACGCTAGACACAGGCTAGACACAGACTAGACACAGGCTAGACACAGGCAAATCACTGGCTTCACACAAGCAAAAGACTGGCTAGACATTGGTTAGACACAGGCTAGACACAGGCAAGACACAGGCTTGACACAGGCTAGACACAGGGTAGACACAGGCTAGACACAGGCTTGATACAGGCTTGACACAGGCTAGACACAGGCTAGAAACAGGCTAGACACAGGCTAGACAGAGGCTAGATAGAGTTTAGAAACAGGCTAGACACAGGGTAAACACTGGCTAGACATTGGCTAGATACAGGCTAGACCCAGGCAAGACACAGGCTTGACACAGGCTAGACACAGGGTAGACACAGGCTAGACACAGGCTTGATACAGGCTTGACACAGGCTAGACACAGGCTAGAAACAGGCTAGACACAGGCTAGACAGAGGCTAGATAGAGTTTAGAAACAGGCTAGACACAGGCTAAACAGAGGCTAAACACAGGCTAGACACAGGCAAAACACTGACTAGACACTGGCTAGACACAGGCTAGACACAGGCTAGACAGAGGCTAAACACAGGCTAGACACAGGCAAAACACTGACTAGACACTGGCTAGACACAGGCTAGACACGGGCTAGACAAAGGCTTGACACAGGCTAGACACAGGCTTGACACAGGCTAGACAGAAGATAGACACAGGCTAGACACAGGCTAGACAGAGGCTAGACACAGGCTATAAGAGACTAGACACAGGCTAGACACGGTCTAGATACACGTTAGACACAGGCTAGACACAGACTAGACACAGGCTAGACACAGACTAGACACAGGCTAGACACAGGGTAGACACAGGCTAGACACAGGCTTGATACAGGCTTGACACAGGCTAGACACAGGCTAGAAACAGGCTAGACACAGGCTAGACAGAGGCTAGATAGAGTTTAGAAACAGGCTAGACACAGGGTAAACACTGGCTAGACATTGGCTAGATACAGGCTAGACCCAGGCAAGACACAGGCTTGACACAGGCTAGACACAGAGGAGGCAGAGGCTAGACACAGGCTAGACACAGGCAAGATATACGCTAGACACAGGCTAGACACAGACTAGACACAGGCTAGACACCGGCTAGACAGAGGCTAGACACAGGCTAGACACAGGCTAGACAGAGGCTAAACACAGGCTAGACACAGGCAAAACACTGACTAGACACTGGCTAGACACAGGCTAGACACAGGCTAGACAGAGGCTAAACACAGGCTAGACACAGGCAAAACACTGACTAGACACTGGCTAGACACAGGCTAGACACGGGCTAGACAAAGGCTTGACACAGGCTAGACACAGGCTTGACACAGGCTAGACAGAAGATAGACACAGGCTAGACACAGGCTAGACAGAGGCTAGACACAGGCTATAAGAGACTAGACACAGGCTAGACACGGTCTAGATACACGTTAGACACAGGCTAGACACAGACTAGACACAGGCTAGACACAGACTAGACACAGGCTAGACACAGACTAGACACAGGCTAGACATTGGCTAGACACTGGCTAGAAACAGGCTAGACACAGGCTGGACAGAGGCTAGATAGAGTTTAGAAACAGGCTAGACACAGGCTAAACAGAGGCTAGACACAGAGGAGGCAGAGGCTAGACACAGGCTAGACACAGGCAAGACATACGCTAGACACAGGCTAGACACAGACTAGACACAGGCTAGACACAGGCAAAATACTGACTAGACACTGGCTAGACACAGGCTAGACACAGGCTAGACACCGGCTAGACAGAGGCTAGAAACAGGCTAGACACAGGCTAGACAGAGGCTAAACACAGGCTAGACACAGGCAAAACACTGACTAGACACTGGCTAGACACAGGCTAGACACGGGCTAGACAAAGGCTAGACACAGGCTAGACACAGGCTTGACACAGGCTAGACAGAAGCTAGACACAGACTAGACACAGGCTAGACACAGGCTATAAGAGGCTAGACACAGGCTAGACACGGTCTAGATACACGCTAGACACAGGCTAGACACAGACTAGACACAGGCTAGACACAGACTAGACACAGGCTAGACACAGGCTAGACACAGGCTAGACACAGGCTAGACACAGGCTAGACACAGGCTAGACACAGGCTAGACACAGGGTAGACAAATACTAGACACAGGCTAGACACAGGCTAGACACCGGCTAGACAGAGGCTAGACACAGGCTAGACAGAGGCTAGCCACAGGCTAGACACAGGCAAAACACTGGCTAGACACTGGCTAGACACAGGCTAGACACAGGCTAGACACAGGCTAGACACAGGCTAGACAGAAGCTCGACACAGGCTATACAGAGGCTAGACACAGGCTAGACACAGGCTAGACACGGTCTAGATACACGCTAGACACAGGCTAGACACAGACTAGACACAGGCTAGACACAGGCAAATCACTGGCTTCACACAAGCAAAAGACTGGCTAGACATTGGTTAGACACAGGCTAGACACAGGCAAGACACAGGCTTGACACAGGCTAGACACAGGGTAGACACAGGCTAGACACAGGCTTGATACAGGCTTGACACAGGCTAGACACAGGCTAGAAACAGGCTAGACACAGGCTAGACAGAGGCTAGATAGAGTTTAGAAACAGGCTAGACACAGGGTAAACACTGGCTAGACATTGGCTAGATACAGGCTAGACCCAGGCAAGACACAGGCTTGACACAGGCTAGACACAGGGTAGACACAGGCTAGACACAGGCTTGATACAGGCTTGACACAGGCTAGACACAGGCTAGAAACAGGCTAGACACAGGCTAGACAGAGGCTAGATAGAGTTTAGAAACAGGCTAGACACAGGCTAAACAGAGGCTAGACACAGAGGAGGCAGAGGCTAGACACAGGCTAGACACAGGCAAGATATACGCTAGACACAGGCTAGACACAGACTAGACACAGGCTAGACACCGGCTAGACAGAGGCTAGACACAGGCTAGACACAGGCTAGACAGAGGCTAAACACAGGCTAGACACAGGCAAAACACTGACTAGACACTGGCTAGACACAGGCTAGACACAGGCTAGACAGAGGCTAAACACAGGCTAGACACAGGCAAAACACTGACTAGACACTGGCTAGACACAGGCTAGACACGGGCTAGACAAAGGCTTGACACAGGCTAGACACAGGCTTGACACAGGCTAGACAGAAGATAGACACAGGCTAGACACAGGCTAGACAGAGGCTAGACACAGGCTATAAGAGACTCGACACAGGCTAGACACGGTCTAGATACACGTTAGACACAGGCTAGACACAGACTAGACACAGGCTAGACACAGACTAGACACAGGCTAGACACAGACTAGACACAGGCTAGACATTGGCTAGACACTGGCTAGAAACAGGCTAGACACAGGCTGGACAGAGGCTAGATAGAGTTTAGAAACAGGCTAGACACAGGCTAAACAGAGGCTAGACACAGAGGAGGCAGAGGCTAGACACAGGCTAGACACAGGCAAGACATACGCTAGACACAGGCTAGACACAGACTAGACACAGGCTAGACACAGGCAAAATACTGACTAGACACTGGCTAGACACAGGCTAGACACAGGCTAGACACCGGCTAGACAGAGGCTAGAAACAGGCTAGACACAGGCTAGACAGAGGCTAAACACAGGCTAGACACAGGCAAAACACTGACTAGACACTGGCTAGACACAGGCTAGACACGGGCTAGACAAAGGCTAGACACAGGCTAGACACAGGCTTGACACAGGCTAGACAGAAGCTAGACACAGACTAGACACAGGCTAGACACAGGCTATAAGAGGCTAGACACAGGCTAGACACGGTCTAGATACACGCTAGACACAGGCTAGACACAGACTAGACACAGGCTAGACACAGACTAGACACAGGCTAGACATTGGCTAGACACTGGCTAGACACAGGCTAGACACAAGCTTGACACAGGCTAGACACAGGCTAGACACAGGCTAGACAGGGTAGACACAAGGTAGACACGGGCTAGACACAGGCTAGGCACTGGCTAAGCAAAGACTAGCCACAGGCTAGACACAGGCTAGACACAGGCTAGACACAGGCAAAACACTGGCTAGACACAGGCAAAACACTGGCTAGACATTGGCTAGACACAGGCTAGACACAGGCTAGGCACTGGCTTGACACAGACTAGACACAGGCTAGACACAAGCAAAACACTAGCTAAACCAGGCAAGACACAGGCTAGACACAGGCTAGACAAAGACAAGACACAGGCTAGACATTGGCTAGACACAGGCTAGACACAGGCTAGACAGAGGCTAGACACAGGCTAGACACAGGCTAGATACAGGCAAAACACAGGCTAGACACAGGGTAGACACAGGCTAGACACAGGCTTGACACAGGCTAAGCACAGGCTAAGCACAGGCCAGACACAGGCTAAACAGAGGCTAGACACAGAGGAGGCAGAGGCTAGACACAGGCTAGACACAGGCAAGCCACACGCTAGACACAGGCTAGACACAGGCTAGACACAGACTAGACACAGGCTATACACAGGCAAAATACTGGCTAGACACTGGCAAGACACAGGCTAGACACAGGCTAGACACCGGCTAGACAGAGGCTAGACACAGGCTAGACAGAGGCTAGACACAGGCTAGACACAGGCTAGACACAGGCAAAACACTGGCTAGACACTGGCTAGACACTGGCTAGACACAGGCTAGACACAGGCTAGACACAGGCTAGACACAGGGTAGACACAGGCTTGACACAGGCTAGACACAGGCTAGACACAGGCTAGACAGAGGCTAGACACAGGCTATACAGAGGCTAGACACAGGCTTGGCACAGGCTAGACACATGCTAGATACACGCTAGACACAGGCTAGACACAGACTAGACACAGGCTAGGCACAGGCTAATCACTGGCTACACAAGCAAAAGACTGGCTAGACATTGGCTAGACACTGTGTAGACACAGGCAAGACTCAAGCAAAACACTGGCTAGACACAGGCTAGACACAGACTAGACACAGGCTAGACACAGACTAGACACAGGCTAGACATTGGCTAGACACTGGCTAGACACAGGCTAGACACAGGCTAGACACAGGCTAGACACAGGGTAGACACAGGCTAGACACAGGCTAGGCACTGGCTAGACAAAGACTAGACACAGGCTAGACACAGGCTAGACACAAGCAAAACACTGGCTAGACACAGGCTAGACACAGACTAGACACAGGCTAGACACAGACTAGACACAGGCTAGACATTGGCTAGACACTGGCTAGACACAGGCTAGACACAGGCTAGACACAGGCTAGACACAGGCTAGACACAGGCTAGACACAGGCTAGACACAGGCAAAACACTGGCTAGACACAGGGAAAACACTGGCTAGACATTGGCTAGACACAGGCTAGACACAGGCTAGGCACTGGCTTGACACAGACTAGACACAGGCTAGACACAAGCAAAACACTAGCTAGACCAGGCAAGACACAGGCTAGACACAGGCTAGACAAAGACAAGACACAGGCTAGACATTGGCTAGACACAGGCTAGACATTGGCTAGACACAGGCTAGACACAGGCTAGACACAGGCTAGACACAGGCTAGACAGAGGCTAGACACAGGCTAGACACAGGCTAGATACAGGCAAAACACTGGCTAGAAATTGGCTAGACACAGGCTAGACACAGGCTAGACACAGACTAGACACAGGCTAGACATTGGCTAGACACTGGCTAGACACAGGCTAGACACAGGCTAGACACAGGCTACACATTGGCTAGACACTGGCTAGACACTGGCTAGACACAGGCTAGACACAGGCTAGACACAGGCTAGACACAGGCTAGACACAGGCTAGACACAGGCTAGACACAGGCTAGACACAGGCTAGACACAGGCTAGACATAGGCTAGACACAGGCTAGACACAGGCTAGACACAGGCTAGACACAGGCTAGACACAGGCTAGACAGAGGCTAGACACAGGCTAGACACTGGCTAGACAATGACTAGACACAGGCTAGACCCAGGCTAGACACAGGCTAGACAGAGGCTAGGCACAGGCTAGACATTAACTAGACACACGCTAGACACAGGCTAGACACAGGCTAGACACAGGCTAGACACAGGCTAGACACAGGCTAGACACAGGGTAGACAAATACTAGACACAGGCTAGACACAGGCTAGACACCGGCTAGACAGAGGCTAGACACAGGCTAGACAGAGGCTAGCCACAGGCTAGACACAGGCAAAACACTGGCTAGACACTGGCTAGACACAGGCTAGACACAGGCTAGACACAGGCTAGACAGAAGCTCGACACAGGCTATACAGAGGCTAGACACAGGCTAGACACAGGCTAGACACAGGCTAGACACGGTCTAGATACACGCTAGACACAGGCTAGACACAGACTAGACACAGGCTAGACACAGGCAAATCACTGGCATCACACAAGCAAAAGACTGGCTAGACATTGGTTAGACACAGGCTAGACACAGGCTAGACAAAAGCTAGACAGAGGCTAGAAACAGGCTAGACACAGGGTAAACACTGGCTAGACATTGGCTAGATACAGGCTAGACCCAGGCAAGACACAGGCTTGACACAGGCTTGACACAGGGTAGACACAGGCTAGACACAGGCTTGATACAGGCTTGACACAGGCTAGACACAGACTAGAAACAGGCTAGACACAGGCTAGACAGAGGCTAGATAGAGTTTAGAAACAGGCTAGACACAGGCTAAACAGAGGCTAGACACAGAGGAGGCAGTGGCTAGACACAGGCTAGACACAGGCAAGATATACGCTAGACACAGGCTAGACACAGACTAGACACAGGCTAGACACCGGCTAGACAGAGGCTAGACAAAGGCTAGACACAGGCTAGACAGAGGCTAAACACAGGCTAGACACAGGCAAAACACTGACTAGACACTGGCTAGACACAGGCTAGACACAGGCTAGACACAGGCTAGACAGATGCAAAACACAGGCTAGACACAGGCAAAACACTGACTAGACACTGGCTAGACACAGGCTAGACACGGGCTAGACAAAGGCTAGACACAGGCTAGACACAGGCTTGACACAGGCTAGACAGAAGATAGACACAGGCTAGACACAGGCTAGACAGAGGCTAGACACAGGCTATAAGAGGCTAGACACAGGCTAGACACGGTCTAGATACACGTTAGACACAGGCTAGACACAGACTAGACACAGGCTAGACACAGACTAGACACAGGCTAGACACAGACTAGACACAGGCTAGACATTGGCTAGACACTGGCTAGAAACAGGCTAGACACAGGCTGGACAGAGGCTAGATAGAGTTTAGAAACAGGATAGACACAGGCTAAACAGAGGCTAGACACAGAGGAGGCAGAGGCTAGACACAGGCTAGACACAGGCAAGACATACGCTAGACACAGGCTAGACACAGACTAGACACAGGCTAGACACAGGCAAAATACTGACTAGACACTGGCTAGACACAGGCTAGACACCGGCTAGACAGAGGCTAGAAACAGGCTAGACACAGGCTAGACAGAGGCTAAACACAGGCTAGACACAGGCAAAACACTGACTAGACACTGGCTAGACACAGGCTAGACACGGGCTAGACAAAGGCTAGACACAGGCTAGACACAGGCTTGACACAGGCTAGACAGAAGCTAGACACAGACTAGACACAGGCTAGACAGAGGCAAGACACAGGCTATAAGAGGCTAGACACAGGCTTGACACGGTCTAGATACACGCTAGACATAGGCTAGACACAGACTAGACACAGGCTAGACACAGACTAGACACAGGCTAGACATTGGCTAGACACTGGCTAGACACAGGCTAGACACAAGCTTGACACAGGCTAGACACAGGCTAGACACAGGCTAGACAGGGTAGACACAAGGTAGACACGGGCTAGACACAGGCTAGGCACTGGCTAAGCAAAGACTAGCCACAGGCTAGACACAGGCTAGACACAGGCTAGACACAGGCAAAACACTGGCTAGACACAGGCTAGACACAGGCTAGACACAGGCTAGACACAGGCTAGACACAGGCTAGACACAGGGTAGACACAGGCTTGACACAGGCTAGACACAGGCTAGACACAGGCTAGACAGAGGCTAGACACAGGCTATACAGAGGCTAGACACAGGCTAGGCACACGATAGACACATGCTAGATACACGCTAGACACAGGCTAGACACAGACTAGACACAGGCTAGGCACAGGCTAATCACTGGCTACACAAGCAAAAGACTGGCTAGACATTGGCTAGACACTGTGTAGACACAGGCAAGACACAAGCAAAACACTGGCTAGACACAGGCTAGACACAGACTAGACACAGGCTAGACACAGACTAGACACAGGCTAGACATTGGCTAGACACTGGCTAGACACAGGCTAGACACAGGCTAGACACAGGCTAGACACAGGCTAGTCACAGGCTAGACACAGGCTAGACACAGGCTAGACACAGGCTAGACACAGGGTAGACACAGGCTAGACACAGGCTAGGCACTGGCTAGACAAAGACTAGACACAGGCTAGACACAGGCTAGACACAAGCAAAACACTGGCTAGACACAGGCTAGACACAGGCTAGACACAGACTAGACACAGGCTAGACACAGACTAGACACAGGCTAGACATTGGCTAGACACTGGCTAGACACAGGCTAGACACAGGCTAGAAACAGGCTAGACACAGGCAAAACACTGGCTAGACACAGGCAAAACACTGGCTAGACATTGGCTAGACACAGGCTAGACACAGGCTAGGCACTGGCTTGACACAGACTAGACACAGGCTAGACACAAGCAAAACACTAGCTAGACCAGGCAAGACACAGGCTAGACACAGGCTAGACAAAGACAAGACACAGGCTAGACATTGGCTAGACACAGGCTAGACATTGGCTAGACACAGGCTAGACACAGGCTAGACACAGGCTAGACAGAGGCTAGACACAGGCTAGACACAGGCTAGATACAGGCAAAACACTGGCTAGACATTGGCTAGACACAGGCTAGACACAGGGTAGACACAGGCTAGACACAGGCTTGACACAGGCTAGACACAGGCCAGACACAGGCTAAACAGAGGCTAGACACAGAGGAGGCAGAGGCTAGACACAGGCTAGACACAGGCAAGCCACACGATAGACACAGGCTAGACACAGACTAGACACAGGCTATACACAGGCAAAATACTGGCTAGACACTGGCAAGACACAGGCTAGACACAGGCTAGACACCGGCTAGACAGAGGCTAGACACAGGCTAGACAGAGGCTAGACACAGGCTAGACACAGGCTAAACACAGGCAAAACACTGGCTAGACACTGGCTAGACACTGGCTAGACACAGGCTAGACACAGGCTAGACACAGGCTAGACACAGGCTAGACACAGGCTAGACACAGGGTACACACAGGCTTGACACAGGCTAGACACAGGCTAGACACAGGCTAGACAGAGGCTAGACACAGGCTATACACAGGCTAGACACAGGCTAGGCACAGGCTAGACACAGGCTAGACACATGCTAGATACACGCTAGACACAGGCTAGACACAGACTAGACACAGGCTAGGCACAGGCTAATCACTGGCTACACAAGCAAAAGGCTGGCTAGACATTGGCTAGACACTGTGTAGACACAGGCTAGACACAGGCTAGACACAGGCTAGACACAGGCAAAACACTGGCTAGACACTGGCCAGACACTGGCTAGACACTGGCTAGACACAGGCTAGACACAGGCTAGACACAGGCTAGACACAGGCTAGACACAGTCTAGACACAGGGTAGACACAGGCTTGACACAGGCTAGACACAGGCTAGACACAGGCTAGACAGAAGCTAGACACAGGCTATACAGAGGCTAGACACAGGCTAGACACAGGCTAGACACAGGCTAGACACAGGCTAGACACGGGCTAGATACACGCTAGACACGGGCTAGACACAGACTAGACACAGGCTAGGCACAGGCTAATCACTGGCTACACACAAGCAAAAGACTGGCTAGACATTGGATAGACACTGTGTAGACACAGGCTAGACACAAGCAAAACACTGGCTAGACACAGGCTAGACACAGGGTAGACACAGGCTTGTTACAGGCTTGACACAGGCTTGACACAGGCTAGACAAAGGCTAGACCCAGGATAGACACAGGCTAGACATAAGCAAAATACTGGCTAGGCATAGGCAAGACATAGGCTTGACACAGGCTAGACACAGGCTAGACACAGGCTAGACAGAGGCTAGACACAGGCTAGACAGAGGCCAGACACAGGCTAGACAGAGGCTAGACACGGGATAGACACGGGCTAGACACACGCTAGACACAGGCTAGACACAGACTAGACACAGGCTAGACACAGGAAAAACACTGGCTAGACACAAGCAAAAGACTGGCTAGACACAAGCAAAAGACTGGCTAGACACAGGCTAGACACATGCTAGACACAGGCTAGACACAGGCCAGACACAGGCTAGACACAGGCTACACACTGGCTAGACATTGGCTAGACACAGGTTAGCCAAAGGCAAGACACAGGTTAGACACAGGTTAGACACAAGCAAAACACTAGCTAGACATTGGCTAGACACAGGCTGGACACAGGCTAGACACAGGCTAGACACAGGCTATTCACAGGCTAGACACAGGCTAGACACACGCTGGATACAGGCTAGACACAGGCTAGATACAGGCTAGACACAGGCTAGACAAAGGCTAGACACAGGCTAGACACAGTCTAGACACAGGCTAGACACAGGCTAGACACAGGCAAAACACTGGCTAGACACAGGTTAGGCACTGGCTAGACAAAGACTAGACACAGGCTAGACAAAGGCTAGACCCAGGCTAGACACAGGCTAGACACAGGCTAGACAAAGACTAGACACAGGCTAGACACAGGCTAGACACAGGCTGGATACAGGCTAGACACAGGCTAGATACAGGCTAGACACAGGCTAGACAAAGGCCAGACACAGGCTAGACACACGCTAGACACAGGCTAGACACAGACTAGACACAAGCTAGACACAGGAAAAACACTGGCTAGACACAAGCAAAAGACTGGCTAGACACAAGCAAAAGACTGGCTAGACACAGGCTAGACACGTGCTAGACACAGGCTAGACACAGGCCAGACACAGGCTAGACACAGGCTACACACAGGCTAGACAAAGGCTAGACACAGGCTAGACACAGGCTAGACACAGGCAAAACACTGGCTAGACATTGGCTAGACACAGGTTAGCCACAGGCAAGACACAGGTTAGACACAGGTTAGACACAAGCAAAACACTAGCTAGACATTGGCTAGACACAGGCTAGACACAGGGTAGACACAGGCTTGACACAGGCTAGACAAAGGCTAAACCCAGGCTAGACACAGGCTAGACATAAGCAAAATACTGGCTAGACACAAGCAAAAGACTGGCTAGACACAGGCTAGACACATGCTAGACACAGGCTAGACACAGGCCAGACACAGGCTAGACACAGGCTAGACACAGGCTAGACACAGTCTAGACACAGGCTAGACACAGGCTAGACACAGGCAAAACAATGGCTAGACATTGGCTAGACACAGGCTTGACACAGGCTTGACACAGGCTAGACAAAGGCTAGACCCAGGCTAGACACAGGCTAGACATAAGCAAAATACTGGCTAGGCATAGGCAAGACATAGGCTTGACACAGGCTAGACACAGGCTAGACACAGGCTAGACACAGGGTAGACACAGGCTTGACACAGGCTAGGCAAAGGCTAAACCCAGGCTAGACACAGGCTAGACATAAGCAAAATACTGGCTAGACACAAGCAAAAGACTGGCTAGACACAGGCTAGACACATGCTAGACACAGGCTAGACACAGACACAGGCTAGACACAGGCTAGACACAGGCTAGACACAGTCTAGACACAGGCTAGACACAGGCTAGACACAGGCAAAACACTGGCTAGACATTGGCTAGACACAGGCTTGACACAGGCTTGACACAGGCTAGACAAAGGCTAGACCCAGGCTAGACACAGGCTAGACATAAGCAAAATACTGGCTAGGCATAGGCAAGACATAGGCTTGACACAGGCTAGACACAGGCTAGACACAGGCTAGACAGAGGCTAGACACAGGCTAGACAGAGGCCAGACACAGGCTAGACAGAGGCTAGACACGGGATAGACACGGGCTAGACACACGCTAGACACAGGCTAGACACAGACTAGACACAGGCTAGACACAGGAAAAACACTGGCTAGACACAAGCAAAAGACTGGCTAGACACAAGCAAAAGACTGGCTAGACACAGGCTAGACACATGCTAGACACAGGCTAGACACAGGCCAGACACAGGCTAGACACAGGCTACACACAGGCTAGACAAAGGCTAGACACAGGCTAGACACAGGCTAGACACAGGCAAAACACTGGCTAGACATTGGCTAGACACAGGTTAGCCACAGGCAAGACACAGGTTAGACACAGGTTAGACACAAGCAAAACACTAGCTAGACATTGGCTAGACACAGGCTGGACACAGGCTAGACACAGGCTAGACACAGGCTATTCACAGGCTAGACACAGGCTAGACACAGGCTGGATACAGGCTAGACACGGGCTAGATACAGGCTAGACACAGGCTAGACAAAGGCTAGACACAGGCTAGACACAGGCTAGACACAGGCTAGACACAGGCTAGACACAGGCTAGACACAGGCTAGACAGAGGCTAGACACAGGCTAGACACAGGTTAGGCACTGGCTAGACAAAGACTAGACACAGGCTAGACAAAGGCTAGACCCAGGCTAGACACAGGCTAGACACAGGCTAGACATAGACTAGACACAGGCTAGACACAGGCTAGACACAGGCTGGATACAGGCTAGACACAGGCTAGATACAGGCTAGACACAGGCTAGACAAAGGCCAGACACAGGCTAGACACACGCTAGACACAGGCTAGACACAGACTAGACACAAGCTAGACACAGGAAAAACACTGGCTAGACACAGGCTAGACACGTGCTAGACACAGGCTAGACACAGGCCAGACACAGGCTAGACACAGGCTACACACAGGCTAGACAAAGGCTAGACACAGGCTAGACACAGGCTAGACACAGGCAAAACACTGGCTAGACATTGGCTAGACACAGGTTAGCCACAGGCAAGACACAGGTTAGACACAGGTTAGACACAAGCAAAACACTAGCTAGACATTGGCTAGACACAGGCTAGACACAGGGTAGACACAGGCTTGACACAGGCTAGACAAAGGCTAAACCCAGGCTAGACACAGGCTAGACATAAGCAAAATACTGGCTAGACACAAGCAAAAGACTGGCTAGACACAGGCTAGACACATGCTAGACACAGGCTAGACACAGGCCAGACACAGGCTAGACACAGGCTAGACACAGGCTAGACACAGTCTAGACACAGGCTAGACACAGGCTAGACACAGGCAAAACACTGGCTAGACATTGGCTAGACACAGGCTAGACACAGGGTAGACACAGGCTTGACACAGGCTAGACAAAGGCTAGACCCAGGCTAGACACAGGCTAGACATAAGCAAAATACTGGCTAGGCATAGGCAAGACATAGGCTTGACACAGGCTAGACACAGGCTACACAGAGGCTAGACACAGGCTAGACAGAGGCCAGACACAGGCTAGACAGAGGCTAGACACGGGATAGACACGGGCTAGACACACGCTAGACACAGGCTAGACACAGACTAGACACAGGCTAGACACAGGAAAAACACTGGCTAGACACAAGCAAAAGACTGGCTGGAACAAGCAAAAGACTGGCTAGACACAGGCTAGACACATGCTAGACACAGGCTAGACACAGGCCAGACACAGGCTAGACACAGGCTAGACACAGGCTAGACACAGGCTAGACATAGGCTAGACACAGGCTAGACACAGGCTAGACACAGGCTAGACACAGGCAAAACACTGGCTAGACATTGGCTAGACACAGGCTAGACACAGGGTAGACACAGGCAAGACACAGGCTAGATACATGCTAGACACAGGGTAGACACAGGCTAGACAGAAGCTAGACACAGGCTAGGCACAAGCTAGACAGAGGCTAGACACAGGATAGACACAGGCTAGACACAGGCTAGACACAGGCTAGACACAGGTTAGACACAAGCAAAACACAAGCTAGACATAAACTATACACACGCTAGACACAGGCTAGACACAGGCTAGACACAGGCTAGACACAGGCTAGACACAGGCTAGACACAGGCTAGACACAGGCTAGACACAGGCTAGACACAGGCTTGACACAGGCTTGACACAGGCTAGGCACAGGCTAGACACAAGCTTGACACAGGCTAGGCCCAGGCTAGACATAGGCTAGACACAGGCAAGACACAGGCTAGGCACAGGCTAGACACAGGCTAGACACAGACTAGACACAGACTAGACACAGACTAGACACAGGCTAGACACAGACTAGACACAGGCTAGACATTGGCTAGACACTGGCTAGACACAGGCTAGACAAAGGCTAGACACAGGCAAAACACTGGTTAGACATTGGCTAGACACAGGCTAGACACAGGCAAGACACATGCTTGACACAGGGTGGACACAGGGTAGACACAGGCTAGACACAGGCTTGACACAGGCTTGACACAGGGTAGACACAGGCTATTCACAGGCTAGACACAGGCTAGACAGAGCCTAGACAGAGGCTAGAAACAGGCTAGACACAGGCTAAACACTGGCTAGACCAGGCAAGACACAGGCTAGACAAAAGCTAGGTCCAGGCTAGACATAGGGTAGACACAAGCAAAACACTGGCTAGACATTGGCTAGACAATGGCTAGACACAGGCTAGCCACAGGCTAGACACAGGCAAAACACTGGCTAGACATTGGCTAGACACAGGCTAGACACAGGGTAGACACAGGCTTGACACAGGCTAGACAGAGGCTAGAAACAGGCTAGACACAGGCTAAACACTGGCTAGACCAGGCAAGACACAGGCTAGACAAAAGCTAGGTCCAGGCTAGACATAGGGTAGACACAAGCAAAACACTGGCTAGACATTGGCTAGACACAGGCTAGCCATAGGCTAGACACAGGCAAAACACTGGCTAGACATTGGCTAGACACAGGCTAGACACAGGGTAGACACAGGCTTGACACAGGCTTGACACAGGCTTGACACAGGCTAGACAAAGGATAGACCCAGGCTAGACACAGGCTAGACACAAGCAAAATACTGGCTAGGCATAGGCAAGACATAGGCTTGACACAGGCTAGACACAAGCTAGACAGAGGCTAGACACAGGCTAGACAGAGGCCAGACACAGGCTAGACAGAGGCTAGACACGGGCTAGACACGGGCTAGACACACGCTAGACACAGGCTAGACACAGACTAGACACAGGCTAGACACAGGTTAGATACAGGCTAGAAACAGGCTAGACACAGGCTACACACAGGCAAAACACTGGCTAGACATTGGCTAGACACAGGCTAGACACAGGCTAGACACAGGCTAGACACAGGCTAGACACAGGCTAGACACAGGCTAGACACAGGCTAGACACAGGCTAGACACAGGCTAGACACAGGCTAGACACAGGCTAGACACAGGCTAGACACAGGCTAGACACAGGCTAGACACAGGCTAGACACAGGCTAGACACAGGCTAGACACAGGCTAGATACAGGCTAGACAGAGGATAGACACAGGCTAGACACAGGCTAGACACAGGCTAGACACAGGCTAGACATAGGCTAGACACAGGCTAGACACAGGCTAGACACAGGCTAGACACAGGCTAGACAGAGGCTAGACACAGGCTAGACACAGGCTAGACCCAGGTTAGGCACTGGCTAGGCACTGGCTAGACAAAGACTAGACACAGGCTAGACAAAGACTAGACACAGGCTAGACAAAGGCTAGACCCAGGCTAAACACAGGCTAGACAGAGGCTGGACACAGGCTAGACATTAACTAGACACACGCTAGACACAGGCTAGACACAGGCTAAACACAGGCTAGACACAGGCTAGACACAGGCTAGACACAGGCTAGACACAGGCTAGACACAGGCTAGACACAGGCTTGATACAGGCTTGACACAGGCTAGAAACAGGCTAGACACAGGCTAGACAGAGGCTAGATAGAGTTTAGAAACAGGCTAAACAGAGGCTAGACACAGAGGAGGCAGAGGCTAGACACAGGCTAGACACAGGCAAGACATACGCTAGACACAGGCTAGACACAGACTAGACACAGGCTAGACACAGGCAAAATACTGACTAGACACTGGCTAGACACAGGCTAGACACAGGCTAGACACCGGCTAGACAGAGGCTAGACACAGGCTAGACAGAGGCTAAACACAGGCTAGACACAGGCAAAACACTGACTAGACACTGGTTAGACACAGGCTAGACACGGGCTAGACAAAGGCTAGACACAGGCTTGACACAGGCTTGTCACAGGCTAGACAGAAGCTAGACACAGGCTAGACACAGGCTAGACAGAGGCTAGACACAGGCTAGACACAGGCTAGACACGGTCTAGATACACGCTAGACACAGGCTAGACACAGACTAGACACAGGCTAGACACAGACTAGACACAGGCTAGACACAGACTAGACACAGGCTAGACATTGGCTAGACACTGGCTAGACACAGGCTAGACAA
Organism: Zaprionus indianus; assembly: GCA_018904595.1. Taxonomy (NCBI): domain Eukaryota; kingdom Metazoa; phylum Arthropoda; class Insecta; order Diptera; family Drosophilidae; genus Zaprionus; species Zaprionus indianus. Next base: position 92,145 of record JAEIHA010000892.1, on the reverse strand, counting down.
AAGCTAGACACAGGCTAGACACAAGCTAGACACAGGCTAGACACAGGCTAGGCACAGGCTAGACACAGGCTAGACACAGGATAGACACAGGCTAGACAGGGTAGACACAGGGTAGACACAGGCTAGACACAGGCTAGGCACTGGCTAGACAAAGACTAGACACAGGCTAGACACAGGCAAAACACTGGCTAGACACAGGCTTGACTCAGGGTAGACACAGGCTAGGCACTGGCTTGACATAGACTAGACACAGGCTAGACACAAGGAAAACACTGGCTAGACCAGGTAAGACACAGGTTAGACAAAAGCTAGATCCAGGCTAGACATAGGCTAGACACAAGAAAAACACTTGCTAGACATTGGCTAGACAATGGCTAGACACAGGCTAGCCACAGGCTAGACACAGGCAAAACACTGGCTAGACATTGGCTAGACACAGGCTAGACACAGGGTAGACACAGGCTTGACAAAGGCTAGACAAAGGCTAGACCCAGGCTAGACACAGGCTAGTCATAAGCAAAATACTGGCTAGGCATAGGCAAGACATAGGCTTGACACAGGCTAGACACAGGCTAGACAGAGGCTAGACACAGGCTAGACAGAGGCCAGACACAGGCTAGACAGAGGCTAGACACGGGATAGACACGGGCTAGACACACGCTAGACACAGGCTAGACACAGACTAGACACAGGCTAGACACAGCAAAAACACTGGCTAGACACAAGCAAAAGACTGGCTAGACACAGACAGAGGCTAAACACAGGCTAGGCACAGGCAAAACACTGACTAGACACTGGCTAGACACAGGCTAGACACGGGCTAGACAAAGGCTAGACACAGGCTTGACACAGGCTTGTCACAGGCTAGACAGAAGCTAGACACAGGCTAGACACAGGCTAGACAGAGGCTAGACACAGGCTATAAGAGGCTACACACAGGCTAGACACGGTCTAGATACACGCTAGACACAGGCTAGACACAGACTAGACACAGGCTAGACATTGGCTAGACACTGGCTAGACACAGGCTAGGCAAAAGCTAGACACAGGCTAGAGACAGGCTAGACACAGGCTAGGCACAGGCTAGACACAGGCTAGACACAGGCTAGACACAGGCTAGACAGGGTAGACACAGGGTAGACACAGGCTAGACACAGGCTAGGCACTGGCTAGACAAAGAATAGACACAGGCTAGACACAGGCTAGACACAGGCAAAACACTGGCTAAACACAGGCTTGACTCAGGGTAGACACAGGCTAGGCACTGGCTTGACATAGACTAGACACAGGCTAGACACAAGGAAAACACTGGCTAGACCAGGTAAGACACAGGTTAGACAAAAGCTAGATCCAGGCTAGACATAGGCTAGACACAAGAAAAACACTGGCTAGACATTGGCTAGACAATGGCTAGACACAGGCTAGCCACAGGCTAGACACAGGCAAAACACTGGCTAGACATTGGCTAGACACAGGCTAGACACAGGGTAGACACAGGCTTGACACAGGCTAGACAAAGGCTAGACCCAGGCTAGACACAGGCTAGACATAAGCAAAATACTGGCTAGGCATAGGCAAGACATAGGCTTGACACAGGCTAGACACAGGCTAGACAGAGGCTAGACACAGGCTAGACAGAGGCCAGACACAGACTAGACAGAGGCTAGACACGGGATAGACACGGGCTAGACACACGCTAGACACAGGCTAGACACAGACTAGACACAGGCTAGACACAGGAAAAACACTGGCTAGACACAAGCAAAAGACTGGCTAGACACAGGCTAGACACATGCTAGACACAGGCTAGACACAGGCCAGACACAGGCTAGACACAGGCTAGACACAGGCTAGACACACGCTAGCCACAGGCTAGACACAGGCAAAACACTGGCTAGACATTGGCTAGACACAGGTTAGACACAGGCTTGACACAGGCTAGACACAGGCTAGACAGAAGCTAGACACAGGCTTGACACAGGCTAGACACAGGGTAGACACAGGCTAGACACAGGCTAGACACAGGCTAGACACAGGCTAGACACAGGCTAGACACAGGCTAGACACAGGGTAGACACAGGATAGACACAGGTTAGACACAATCAAAACAATAGATAGACATTAACTAGACACACGCTAGACACAGGCTAGACACAGGCTAGACACAGGCTAGACACAGGCTAGACACAGGCTAGACACAGGCTAGACACAGGCTAGACAAAGGCTAGACACAGGCTAGACACAGGCTAGACACAGGCTAGACACAGGCTAGACACAGGCTAGACACAGGCTAGACACAGGAAAGACACAGGCTTGACACAGGCTAGGCACAGGCTAGACACAAGCTTGACACAGGCTAGGCCCAGGCTAGACACAGGCTAGACACAGGCAAGACACAGGCTAGGCACAGGCTAGACACAGGCTAGACACAGCCAAGACACACGCTAGACACAGGCTAGAGACAGACTAGACACAGGCTAGACACAGACTAGACACAGGCTAGACATTGGCTAGACACTGGCTAGACACAGGCTAGACCAAGGCTAGACACAGGAAAAACACTGGTTAGACATTGGCTAGACACAGGCTAGACACAGGCAAGACACATGCTTGACACAGGGTAGAAACAGGGTAGACACAGGCTAGACACAGGCTTGACACAGGCTATTCACAGGCTAGACACAGGCTAGACACAGGCTAGACAGAGGCTAGAAACAGGCTAGACACAGGCTAAACACTTGCTAGACATTAGCTAGACACAGGCTAGATACAGGCAAGACACAGGCTTGTCACAGGATAGACACAAGGTAGACACAGGCTAGACACAAGCTTGACACAGGTAAGACACAGGCTAGACACAGGCTAGGCACTGGCTTGACACAGACTAGACACAGGCTAGAAACAAGCAAAACTCTGGCTAGACCAGGCAAGACACAGGCTAGACAGAGGCTAGACAGAGGTTAGAAACAGGCTAGACACAGGCTAGACAGAGGCTAGACACAGAGGAGACAGAGACTAGACACTGGCTAAACACAGGCTAGACACAGGCATGACACACGCTAGACAAAGGCTAGACACAGACTAGACACAGGCTAGACACAGACTAGACACAGGCTAGACATTTGATAGACACTGGCTAGACACAGGCTAGACACAGGCAAGACAGAGGCTAGACACAGGCTAGACACAGGCTAGACACAGGCAAAACACAGGCTTGACATTGGCTAGACACAGGCTAGACACAGGCAAGACACAGGTTTGACACAGGCTAGACACAGGCTAGACACAGGCAAGACACAGGCTTGACACAGGCTAGACACAGGGTAGACACAGGCTAGACAGAGGCTAGACAGAGGCTAGAAACAGGCTAGACACAGGCTAAACACTGGCTAGACATTGGCTAGACACAGGCTAGACACAGGCCAGACACAGGCTCGACACAGGCTAGACACAGGGTAGACACAGGCCAAACACAGGCTAGACACAGGCTTGACACAGGCTAGACACAGGCTTGACACAGGCTAGACACAGGCTAGAAACAGGCTAGACACAGCCTAGACAGAGGCTAGATAGAGTTTAGAAACAGGCTAGTTACAGGCTAAACAGAGGCTAGACACAGAGGAGGCAAAGGCTAGACAGAGGTTAGAAATAGGCTAGACACAGGCTAGACATAGAGTAGACAGAGACTAGACACTGGCTAAACACAGGCTAGACACAGGCTAGATACAGGCTAGACACAGGCTAGACATTTACTAGACACTGGCTAGACACAGGCTAGACACAGGCTAGACAGAGGCTAGACAGAGGTTAGAAACAGGCTAGACACAGGCTAGACAGAGGCTAGACACAGAGGAGACATTGACTAGACACTGGCTAAACACAGGCTAGACACAGGCAAGACACACGCTAGACACAGGCTAGACACAGACTAGACACAGGCTAGACACAGACTAGACACAGGCTAGACACAGGCTAGACACAGGCTAGACATTTACTAGACACTGGCTAGACACAGGCTAGACACAGGCTAGACAGAGGCTAGACAGAGGTTAGAAACAGGCTAGACACAGGCTAGACAGAGGCTAGACACAGAGGAGACATTGACTAGACACTGGCTAAACACAGGCTAGACACAGGCAAGACACACGCTAGACACAGGCTAGACACAGACTAGACACAGGCTAGACACAGACTAGACACAGGCTAGACACAGGCTAGACACAAGCAAAACACTGGCTAGACCAGGCAAGACACAGGCTAGACAGAGGTTAGAAACAGGCTAGACACAGGCTAGACAGAGGCTAGACACAGAGGAGACAGATACTAGACACTGGCTAAACACATGCTAGACACAGGCTAGACACAGGCTTGACACCAAGCAGACACTGGCTAGACACAGTCTAGGCACTGGCTAGACACAGGCTAGACACATGCAAAACACAGGCTAGACAGAGGATAGACACTGGCTAGACACAGGCTAGACACAGGCTAGACAGAGGCTAGACACAGGCTTGACACAGGTTAGACACAGGCAAAACACAGGCTAGACATTGGCTAGACACGGGCTAGATACACGCTAGACACAGGCTAGACACAGACTAGACACAGGCTAGACACAGGCTAATCACTGGCTACACACAAGCAAAAGACTGGCTAGACATTGGCTAGAAACTGTGTAGACACAGGCTAGACACAAGCAAAACACCGGCTAGACACAGGCTAGACACAGACTAGACACAGGCTAGACACAGACTAGACACAGGCTAGACATTGGCTAGACACTGGCTAGACACAGGCTAGACACAGGCTAGTCACAGGCTAGACACAGGCTAGTCACAGGCTAGACACAGGCTAGACACAGGCTAGACACAGGCTAGACACAGGGTAGACACAGGCTAGACACAGGCTAGGCACTAGCTAGACAAAGACTAGACACAGGCTAGACACAGGCTAGACACAGGCAAAACACTGCCTAGACATTGGCTAGACACAGGCTAGACACAGGCAAGACACAGGCTTGACACAGGCTAGACTCAGGGTAGACACAGGCTAGACACTGGCTTGACACAGGCTAGACACAAGCAAAACATTGGCTAGACCAGGCAAGACACAGGCTAAACAAAAGCTAGATCCAGCCTAGACATAGGGTAGACACAAGCAAAACACTGGCTAGACATTGGCTAGACAATGGTTAGACACAGGCTAGCCACATGCTAGACACAGGAAAAACACTGGTTAGACATTGGCTAGACACAGGCTAGACACAGGCAAGACACATGCTTGACACAGGGTAGAAACAGGGTAGACACAGGCTAGACACAGGCTTGACACAGGCTATTCACAGGCTAGACACAGGCTAGACAGAGGCTAGAAACAGGCTAGACACAGGCTAAACACTTGCTAGACATTAGCTAGACACAGGCTAGATACAGGCAAGACACAGGCTTGTCACAGGATAGACACAAGGTAGACACAGGCTAGACACAAGCTTGACACAGGTAAGACACAGGCTAGACACAGGCTAGGCACTGGCTTGACACAGACTAGACACAGGCTAGAAACAAGCAAAACTCTGGCTAGACCAGGCAAGACACAGGCTAGACATAGAGGAGACAGAGACTAGACACTGGCTAAACACAGGCTAGACACAGGCTAGACACAGGCTAGACACAGGCTAGACATTTACTAGACACTGGCTAGACACAGGCTAGACACAGGCTAGACAGAGGCTAGACAGAGGTTAGAAACAGGCTAGACACAGGCTAGACAGAGGCTAGACACAGAGGAGACATTGACTAGACACTGGCTAAACACAGGCTAGACACAGGCAAGACACACGCTAGACACAGGCTAGACACAGACTAGACACAGGCTAGACACAGACTAGACACAGGCTAGACACAGGCTAGACACAGGCTAGACATTTACTAGACACTGGCTAGACACAGGCTAGACACAGGCTAGACAGAGGCTAGACAGAGGTTAGAAACAGGCTAGACACAGGCTAGACAGAGGCTAGACACAGAGGAGACATTGACTAGACACTGGCTAAACACAGGCTAGACACAGGCAAGACACACGCTAGACACAGGCTAGACACAGACTAGACACAGGCTAGACACAGACTAGACACAGGCTAGACACAGGCTAGACACAAGCAAAACACTGGCTAGACCAGGCAAGACACAGGCTAGACAGAGGTTAGAAACAGGCTAGACACAGGCTAGACAGAGGCTAGACACAGAGGAGACAGAGACTAGACACTGGCTAAACACATGCTAGACACAGGCTAGACACAGGCTTGACACCAAGCAGACACTGGCTAGACACAGTCTAGGCACTGGCTAGACACAGGCTAGACACATGCAAAACACAGGCTAGACAGAGGATAGACACTGGCTAGACACAGGCTAGACACAGGCTAGACAGAGGCTAGACACAGGCTTGACACAGGCTAGACATTGGCTAGACACGGGCTAGATACACGCTAGACACAGGCTAGACACAGACTAGACACAGGCTAGACACAGGCTAATCACTGGCTACACACAAGCAAAAGACTGGCTAGACATTGGCTAGAAACTGTGTAGACACAGGCTAGACACAAGCAAAACACCGGCTAGACACAGGCTAGACACAGACTAGACACAGGCTAGACACAGACTAGACACAGGCTAGACATTGGCTAGACACTGGCTAGACACAGGCTAGACACAGGCTAGTCACAGGCTAGACACAGGCTAGTCACAGGCTAGACACAGGCTAGACACAGGCTAGACACAGGCTAGACACAGGGTAGACACAGGCTAGACACAGGCTAGGCACTAGCTAGACAAAGACTAGACACAGGCTAGACACAGGCTAGACACAGGCAAAACACTGCCTAGACATTGGCTAGACACAGGCTAGACACAGGCAAGACACAGGCTTGACACAGGCTAGACTCAGGGTAGACACAGGCTAGACACTGGCTTGACACAGGCTAGACACAAGCAAAACATTGGCTAGACCAGGCAAGACACAGGCTAAACAAAAGCTAGATCCAGCCTAGACATAGGGTAGACACAAGCAAAACACTGGCTAGACATTGGCTAGACAATGGTTAGACACAGGCTAGCCACATGCTAGACACAGGCAAAACACTGGCTAGACATTGGATAGACACAGGCTAGACACAGGGTAGACACAGGCTTGACACAGGCTAGACAAAGGATAGACCCAGGCTAGACACAGGCTAGACACAGGCTAGACACAGGCTAGACACAGGCTGGACACAGGCTAGACACAGGCTAGACACAGGCTAGACACAGGCTAGACAAAGGCTAGACACTGGCTAGACACAGGCTAGACAGAGGCTAGACACAGGCTAGACAGAGGCTAGACACGGGCTAGACACGGGCTAGACACGGGCTAGACACGGGCTAGACACGGGCTAGACACACGCTAGACACAGGCTAGACACAAACTAGACACAGGCTAGACACAGGAAACACTGGCTAGACACAAGCAAAAGACTGGCTAGACACAGGCTAGACACAGGCTAGACACGGGCTAGACACAGGCCAGACACAGGCAAGACACAGGCTAGACAGAGGCTAGACACAGGCTTGACACACGCTAGACACAGGCTAGACACATGCAAAAGGCTGGCTAGACATTGGCTAGGCACTGGGTAGACACAGGCTAGACACAAGCAAAACACTGGCTAGACACAGGCTAGACACAGACTAGACACAGACTAGACAAAGGCTAGACACAGACTAAACACAGGCTAGACATTGGCTAGACACTGGCTAGACACAGGCCAGACACAGGCTAGACACAGGCTAGACACAGGCTAGTCACAGGCTAGACACAGGCTAGACACAGGCTAGACACAGGCTAGACACAGGGTAGACACAGGCTAGACACAGGCTAGGCACTAGCTAGACAAAGACTAGACACAGGCTAGACACAGGCTAGACACAGGCAAAACACTGCCTAGACATTGGCTAGACACAGGCTAGACACAGGCAAGACACAGGCTTGACACAGGCTAGACTCAGGGTAGACACAGGCTAGACACTGGCTTGACACAGGCTAGACACAAGCAAAACATTGGCTAGACCAAGGAAGACACAGGCTAAACAAAAGCTAGATCCAGCCTAGACATAGGGTAGACACAAGCAAAACACTGGCTAGACATTGGCTAGACAATGGTTAGACACAGGCTAGCCACATGCTAGACACAGGCAAAACACTGGCTAGACATTGGATAGACACAGGCTAGACACAGGGTAGACACAGGCTTGACACAGGCTAGACAAAGGATAGACCCAGGCTAGACACAGGCTAGACACAGGCTAGACACAGGCTAGACACAGGCTGGACACAGGCTAGACACAGGCTAGACACAGGCTAGACACAGGCTAGACAAAGGCTAGACACAGGCTAGACACAGGCTAGACAGAGGCTAGACACAGGCTAGACAGAGGCTAGACACGGGCTAGACACGGGCTAGACACGGGCTAGACACGGGCTAGACACGGGCTAGACACGGGCTAGACACACGCTAGACACAGGCTAGACACAAACTAGACACAGGCTAGACACAGGCCAGACACAGGCTAGACACAGGCTAGACACAGGCTAGATACAGGCTAGACAGAGGCCAGACACAGTCTAGACAGAGGCTAGACACGGGCTAGACACGGGCTAGACACAGGCTAGACACAGGCTAGACACAAACTAGACACAGGCTAGACACAGGAAACACTGGCTAGACACAAGCAAAAGACTGGCTAGACACAGGCTAGACACAGGCTAGACACGGGCTAGACACAGGCCAGACACAGGCTAGACACAGGCTAGACACAGGCTAGATACAGGCTAGACACAGGCTAGACACAGGGTAGACACAGGCTTGACACAGGCTAGACACAGGCTAGACACAGGCTAGACACAGGCTAGACAGAAGCTAGACACAGGCTAGACACAGGCTAGACAGAGGCTAGACACAGGCTAGACACAGGCTAGACACAGGCTAGACACAGGCTAGACACAGGCTAGACACAGGCTAGACACAGGCAAAACACTGCCTAGACACAGGCTAGACACAGGCTAGACACAGGCTAGACAAAGGCTAGACACAGGCTAGACACAGGCTAGACACAGGCTAGACACAGGTTAGACACAGGCTAGACACAGGCTAGACACAGGCTAGACACAGGCTAGACAGAGGCTAGACACAGGCTAGACACAGGTTAGGCACTGGCTAGACACAGGCTAGACAAAGGCTAGACCCAGGCAAGACACAGGCTAGACAGAGGCTAGACACAGGCTTGACACACGCTAGACACAGGCTAGACACATGCAAAAGGCTGGCTAGACATTGGCTAGGCACTGGGTAGACACAGGCTAGACACAAGCAAAACACTGGCTAGACACAGGCTAGACACAGACTAGACACAGACTAGACAAAGGCTAGACACAGACTAAACACAGGCTAGACATTGGCTAGACACTGGCTAGACACAGGCCAGACACAGGCTAGACACAGGCTAGACAGAGGCTAGACATAGGCTAGACACAGGCTAGATACAGGCTAGACACAGGCTAGGCACTGGCTAGACAGAGACTAGACACAGGCTAGACAGAGGCTAGACAAAGACTAGACACAGGCTAGACAGAGGCTAGACACAGGCTAGACACAGGCAAAACACTGGCTAGACATTGGCTAGACACAGGCTAGACACAGGCAAGACACAGGCTTGACTCAGGGTAGACACAGGCTAGGCACTGGCTTGACATAGACTAGAAACAGGCTAGACACAAGCAATACACTGGCTAGACCAGGTAAGACACAGGCTAGATAAAAGCTAGATCCAGGCTAGACATAGGCTAGACACAAGCAAAACACTGGCTAGACATTGGCTAGACAATGGCTAGACACAGGCTAGACACAGGCAAAACACTGGCTAGACATTGGCTAGACACAGGCTAGACACAGGGTAGACACAGGCTTGACACAGGCTTGACACAGGCTAGACAAAGGATAGATAGAAGCTAGACCCAGGCTAGACACAGGCTAGACAGAGGCTAGACACAGGCTTGACACACGCTAGACACAGGCTAGACACATGCAAAAGGCTGGCTAGACATTGGCTAGACACTGGCTAGACACAGGCTAGATACAGGCTAGACACAGGCTAGACACAGGCTAGACAGGGTAGACACAGGGTAGACACAGGATAGACACAGGCTAGGCACTGGCTAGACAAAGACTAGACACAGGCTAGACAGAGGCTAGACACAGGCTAGACACAGGCAAAACACTGGCTAGACATTGGCTAGACACAGGCTAGACACAGGCAAGACACAGGCTTGACTCAGGGTAGACACAGGCTAGGCACTGGCTTGACATAGACTAGACACAGGCTAGACACAAGCAATACACTGGCTAGACCAGGTAAGACACAGGCTAGACAAAAGCTTGATCCAGGCTAGACATAGGCTAGACACAAGCAAAACACTGGCTAGACATTGGCTAGACAATGGCTAGACACAGGCTAGACACAGGCAAAACACTGACTAGACATTGGCTAGACACAGGCTAGACACAGGGTAGACAAGGGCTTGAGACAGGCTTGAGACAGGCTAGAGAAAGGCTAGACCCAGGCTAGACACAGGCTAGACAGAGGCCAGACACAGGCTAGACACAGGCTAGACACAAGCTAGACACAGGCTAGACAAAGGCTAGACACAGGCAAGACACATGCTTGAAACAGGCTATACACAGGCTAGACACAGGCTAGACACAAGCTTGACACAGGTAAGACACAGGCTAGACACAGGCTAGGCACTGGCTTGACACAGACTAGACACAGGCTAGACACAGGCTAGGCACTGGCTTGACACAGACTAGACACAGGCTAGACAGAGGTTAGAAACAGGCTAGACACAGAGGAGACAGAGGCTAGACACTGGCTAAACACAGGCTAGACACAGGTTAGACACAGGCAAGACACACGCTAGACACAGGCTAGACACAGACTAGACACAAGCTAGACACAGGCTAGACACAGGCTAGACACAGGCTAGACACAGGCTAGACAGAGGCTAGACACAGGCTTGACACAGGCTAGACACAGGGTAGACACAGGCTAGGCACTGGCTTGACACAGACTAGACACAGGCTAGACACAAGCAAAACACTGGCTAGACATTGGCTAGACACAGGCTAGACAGAGGTTAGAAACAGGCTAGACACAGAGGAGACAGAGCCTAGACACTGGCTAAACACAGGCTAGACACAAGTTAGACACAGGCAAGACACACGCTAGACACAGGCTAAACACTGGCAAAACACTGGCTAGATACAGGCTAGACACAGGCAAGACACAGGCTTGACACAGGCTAGACACAGGCTAGAAACAGGCTAGACACAGGCTAAACAGAGGCTAGACACAGAGGAGGCAGAGGCTAGACACAGGCTAGACACAGGCAAGCTACACGCTAGACACAGGCTAGACACAGACTAGACACAGGCTAGACACAGGCAATATACTGGCTAGACACTGGCAAGACACAGGCTAGACACAGGCTAGACACCGGCTAGACAGAGGCTAGACACAGGCTAGACAGGGGCTAGACACAGGCTAGACAGAGGCTAGACACAGGCTAGACACAGGCAAAACACTGGCTAGACACTGGCTAGACACAGGCTAGACACAGGCTAGACACAGGCTAGACACAGGCTAGACACAGGGTAGACACAGGCTTGACACAGGCTAGACACAGGCTAGACACAGGCTAGACAGAGGCTAGACACAGGCTATACAGACGCTAGACACAGGCTAGACACAGGCTAGACACAGGCTAGACACGGGCTAGATACACGCTAGACACAGGCTAGACACAGACTAGACACAGGCTAGACACAGGCTAATCACTGGCTACATACAAGCAAAAGACTGGCTAGACATTGGCTAGACACTGTGTAGACACAGGCTAGACACAAGCAAAACACTAGCAAGACACAGGCTAGACACAGACTAGACACAGGCTAGACACAGGCTAGACACAGGCTAGACATTGGTTAGACACTGGCTAGACACAGGCTAGACACAGGCTAGACACAGGCTAGACACAGGCTAGACACAGGCTAGACACAGGCTAGACACAGGCTAGACACAGGATAGACACAGGCTAGACACAGGGTAGACACAGGCTAGACACAGGCTAGGCACTGGCTAGACAAAGACTAGACACAGGCAAGACACAGGCTAGACACAGGCAAAACACTGCCTAGACATTGGCTAGACACAGGCTAGACACAGGCAAGACACAGGCTTGACACAGGCTAGACTCAGGGTAGACAGGCTAGTCACTGGCTTGACACAGACTAGACACAGGCTAGACACAAGCAAAACATTGGCTAGACCAGGCAACACACAGGCTAAACAAAAGCTAGATCCAGGCTAGACATAGGGTAGACACAAGCAAAACACCGGCTAGACATTGGCTAGAAAATGGCTAGACACAGGCTAGCCACAGGCTAGACACAGGCAAAACACTGGCTAGACATTGGCTAGACACAGGATAGACACAGGGTAGACACGGGCTTGACACAGGCTTGACACAGGCTTGACACAGGCTAGACAAAGGCTAGACCCAGGCTAGACACAGGCTAGACACAAGCAAAATACTGGCTAGGCATAGGCAAGACATAGGCTTGACACAGGCTAGACACAGGCTAGACAGAGGCTGGACACTGGCTAGACAGAGGCCAGACACAGGCTAGACAGAGGCTAGACACGGGCTAGACACAGGCTAGACACGGGCTAGACACACGCTAGACACAGGCTAGACACATGCTAGACACAGGCTAGACACAGGCTAGACACAGGCTAGATACAGGCTAGACACAGGCTAGACACAGGGTAGACACAGGCTTGACACAGGCTAGACACAGGCTAGACACAGGCTAGACAGAAGCTAGACACAGGCTAGACACAGGCTAGACAGAGGCTAGACACAGGCTAGACACAGGCTAGACACAGGCTAGACACAGGCTAGACACAGGCTAGACACAGGCTAGACACAGGCTGGATACAGGCTGGACACAGGCTAGACACAGGCTAGATACAGGCTAGACACAGGCTAGACAAAGGCTAGACACAGGCTAGACACAGGCTAGACACAGGCTAGACACAGGCTAGACACAGGCTAGACACAGGCTAGACAGAGGCTAGACACAGGCTAGACACAGGCTAGACACAGGCTAGACACAGGCTAGACACAGGGTAGACACAGGCTTGACACAGGCTAGACACAGGCTAGACACAGGCTAGACAGAGGCTAGACACAGGCTATACAGACGCTAGACACAGGCTAGACACAGGCTAGACACAGGCTAGACACGGGCTAGATACACGCTAGACACAGGCTAGACACAGACTAGACACAGGCTAGACACAGGCTAATCACTGGCTACACACAAGCAAAAGACTGGCTAGACATTGGCTAGACACTGTGTAGACACAGGCTAGACACAAGCAAAACACTAGCAAGACACAGGCTAGACACAGACAAAGGCTAGACCCAGGCTAGACACAGGCTAGACAGAGGCTAGACACAGGCTTGACACACGCTAGACACAGGCTAGACACATGCAAAAGGCTGGCTAGACATTGGCTAGACACAGGCTAAACAGAGGCTAGACACAGAGGAGGCAGAGGCTAGACACAGGCTAGACACAGGCAAGCTACACGCTAGACACAGGCTAGACACAGGCTAGACACAGACTAGACACAGGCTAGACACAGGCAATATACTGGCTAGACACTGGCAAGACACAGGCTAGACACAGGCTAGACACCGGCTAGACAGAGGCTAGACACAGGCTAGACAGGGGCTAGACACAGGCTAGACACTGGCTAGACACAGGCTAGACACAGGCTAGACACAGGCTAGACACAGGCTAGACACAGGGTAGACACAGGCTTGACACAGGCTAGACACAGGCTAGACACAGGCTAGACAGAGGCTAGACACAGGCTATACAGACGCTAGACACAGGCTAGACACAGGCTAGACACAGGCTAGACACGGGCTAGATACACGCTAGACACAGGCTAGACACAGACTAGACACAGGCTAGACACAGGCTAATCACTGGCTACACACAAGCAAAAGACTGGCTAGACATTGGCTAGACACTGTGTAGACACAGGCTAGACACAAGCAAAACACTAGCAAGACACAGGCTAGACACAGGCTAGACATTGGTTAGACACTGGCTAGACACAGGCTAGACACAGGCTAGACACAGGCTAGACACAGGCTAGACACAGGCTAGACACAGGCTAGACACAGGCTAGACACAGGCTAGACACAGGATAGACACAGGCTAGACACAGGGTAGACACAGGCTAGACACAGGCTAGGCACTGGCTAGACAAAAGACTAGACACAGGCAAGACACAGGCTAGACACAGGCAAAACACTGCCTAGACATTGGCTAGACACAGGCTAGACACAGGCAAGACACAGGCTTGACACAGGCTAGACTCAGGGTAGACAGGCTAGTCACTGGCTTGACACAGACTAGACACAGGCTAGACACAAGCAAAACATTGGCTAGACCAGGCAACACACAGGCTAAACAAAAGCTAGATCCAGGCTAGACATAGGGTAGACACAAGCAAAACACCGGCTAGACATTGGCTAGAAAATGGCTAGACACAGGCTAGCCACAGGCTAGACACAGGCAAAACACTGGCTAGACATTGGCTAGACACAGGATAGACACAGGGTAGACACGGGCTTGACACAGGCTTGACACAGGCTTGACACAGGCTAGACAAAGGCTAGACCCAGGCTAGACACAGGCTAGACACAAGCAAAATACTGGCTAGGCATAGGCAAGACATAGGCTTGACACAGGCTAGACACAGGCTAGACAGAGGCTGGACACAGGCTAGACAGAGGCCAGACACAGGCTAGACAGAGGCTAGACCTTGGCTAGACACAGGCTAGACACGGGCTAGACACACGCTAGACACAGGCTAGACACATGCTAGACACAGGCTAGACACAGGCTAGACACAGGCTAGATACAGGCTAGACACAGGCTAGACACAGGGTAGACACAGGCTTGACACAGGCTAGACACAGGCTAGACACAGGCTAGACAGAAGCTAGACACAGGCTAGACACAGGCTAGACAGAGGCTAGACACAGGCTAGACACAGGCTAGACACAGGCTAGACACAGGCTAGACACAGGCTAGACACAGGCTAGACACAGGCTAGACACAGGCTAGACACAGGCTGGATACAGGCTAGACACAGGCTAGATACAGGCTAGACACAGGCTAGACAAAGGCTAGACACAGGCTAGACACAGGCTAGACACAGGCTAGACACAGGCTAGACACAGGCTAGACACAGGCTAGACAGAGGCTAGACACAGGCTAGACACAGGTTAGGCACTGGCTAGACAAAGACTAGACACAGGCTAGACAAAGGCTAGACCCAGGCTAGACACAGGCTAGACAGAGGCTAGACACAGGCTTGACACACGCTAGACACAGGCTAGACACATGCAAAAGGCTGGCTAGACATTGGCTAGACACTGGGTAGACACAGGCTAGACACAAACTATACACAGGCTAGACACAGGCTAGACACAGGCTAGATACAGGCTAGACACAGGCTAGACACAGGGTAGACACAGGCTTGACACAGGCTAGACACAGGCTAGACACAGGCTAGACAGAAGCTAGACACAGGCTAGACACAGGCTAGACAGAGGCTAGACACAGGCTAGACACAGGCTAGACACAGGCTAGACACAGGCTAGACACAGGCTAGACACAGGCTAGACACAGGCTAGACACAGGCTGGATACAGGCTAGACACAGGCTAGATACAGGCTAGACACAGGCTAGACAAAGGCTAGACACAGGCTAGACACAGGCTAGACACAGGCTAGACACAGGCTAGACACAGGCTAGACACAGGCTAGACAGAGGCTAGACACAGGCTAGACACAGGTTAGGCACTGGCTAGACAAAGACTAGACACAGGCTAGACAAAGGCTAGACCCAGGCTAGACACAGGCTAGACAGAGGCTAGACACAGGCTTGACACACGCTAGACACAGGCTAGACACATGCAAAAGGCTGGCTAGACATTGGCTAGACACTGGGTAGACACAGGCTAGACACAAGCAAAACACTGGCTAGACACATGCTAGACACAGACTAGACACATACTAGACAAAGGCTAGACACAGACTAGACACAGGCTAGACATTGGCTATACACTGGCTAGACACAGGCCAGACACAGGCAAGACACAGGCTAGTTAGAGGCTAGACATAGGCTAGACACAGGCTAGATACAGGCTAGACACAGGCTAGACACAGGCTAGACAGAGTAGACACAGGGTAGACACAGGCTAGACACAGGCTAGGCACTGGCTAGACAAAGACTAGACACAGGCTAGACAGGGGCTAGACACAGGCTAGACACAGGCAAAGCACTGGCTAGACATTGGCTAGACACAGGCTAGACACAGGCAAGACACAGGCTTGACTCAGGGTAGACACAGGCTAGGCACTGGCTTGACATAGACTAGACACAGGCTAGACACAAGCAATACACTGGCTAGACCAGGTAAGACACAGGCTAGACAAAAGCTAGATCCAGGCTAGACATAGGCTAGACACAAGCAAAACACTGGCTAGACATTGGCTAGACAATGGCTAGACACAGGCTAGACACAGGCTAGACACAGGCTAGACACAGGCTAGACACAGGCTAGACAAAGGCTAGACACAGGCTAGACACAGGCTAGACACAGGCTAGACACAGGCTAGACACAGGCTAGACACAGGCTAGACACAGGCTAGACACAGGCTAGACACAGGCTAGACACACAGGCTAGACACAGGCTAGACACAGGCTAGACACAGGCTAGACACAGGCTAGACACAGGCTAGACACAGGCTGGACACAGGCTAGACACAGGCTAGACACAGGCTAGACACAGGCTAGACACAGGCTAGACACAGGCTAGACACAAGCTAGACACAGGCTAGACACAGGCTAGACACAGGCTAGACACATGCTAGACACAGGCTAGACACAGGCTAGACACAGGCTAGACACAGGCTAGACAGAGGCTAGACACAGGCTAGACACAGGTTAGGCACTGGCTAGACAAAGACTAGACAAGCTAGACACAGGCTAGACAAAGGCTAGACCCAGGCTAGACACAGGCTAGACAGAGGCTAGACACAGGCTTGACACACGCTAGACACAGGCTAGACACATGCAAAAGGCTGGCTAGACATTGGCTAGACACTGGCTAGACACAGGCTAGATACAAGCAAAACACTGGCTAGACACAGGCTAGTTACAGACTAGACAAAGGCTAGACACAGACTAAATACAGGGTAGACAAGGGCTAGACCCAGGCTAGACACAGGCTAGACAGAGGCTAGACACAGGCTTGACACACGCTAGCAAAACACTGGCTAGACATTGGCTAGACAATGGCTAGACACAGGCTAGACACAGGCTAGACACAGGCTAGACAAAGGCTAGACCCAGGCTAGACACAGGCTAGACACAAGCAAAATACTGGCTAGGCATAGGCAAGACATAGGCTTGACACAGGCTAGACACAGGCTAGACAGAGGCTGGACACAGGCTAGACAGAGGCCAGACACAGGCTAGACAGAGGCTAGACACGGGCTAGACACAGGCTAGACACGGGCTAGACACACGCTAGACACAGGCTAGACACATGCTAGACACAGGCTAGACACAGGCTAGACACAGGCTAGATACAGGCTAGACACAGGCTAGACACAGGGTAGACACAGGCTTGACACTGGCTAGACACAGGCTAGACACAGGCTAGACAGAAGCTAGACACAGGCTAGACACAGGCTAGACAGAGGCTAGACACAGGCTAGACACAGGCTAGACACAGGCTAGACACAGGCTAGACACAGGCTAGACACAGGCTAGACACAGGCTGGACACAGGCTGGACACAGGCTAGATACAGGCTAGACACAGGCTAGACAAAGGCTAGACACAGGCTAGACACAGGCTAGACACAGGCTAGACACAGGCTAGACACAGGCTAGACACAGGCTAGACACAGGCTAGACACAGGCTAGACACAGGCTAGACACAGGCTAGACACAGGCTAGACACAGGGTAGACACAGGCTTGACACAGGCTAGACACAGGCTAGACACAGGCTAGACAGAGGCTAGACACAGGCTATACAGACGCTAGGCACAGGCTAGACACAGGCTTGACACAGGCTAGACACGGGCTAGATACACGCTAGACACAGGCTAGACACAGACTAGACACAGGCTAGACACAGGCTAATCACTGGCTACACACAAGCAAAAGACTGGCTAGACATTGGCTAGACACTGTGTAGACACAGGCTAGACACAAGCAAAACACTAGCAAGACACAGGCTAGACACAGATAAAGGCTAGACCCAGGCTAGACACAGGCTAGACAGAGGCTAGACACAGGCTTGACACACGCTAGACACAGGCTAGACACATGCAAAAGGCTGGCTAGACATTGGCTAGACACAGGCTAAACAGAGGCTAGACACAGAGGAGGCAGAGGCTAGACACAGGCTAGACACAGGCAAGCTACACGCTAGACACAGGCTAGACACAGGCTAGACACAGACTAGACACAGGCTAGACACAGGCAATATACTGGCTAGACACTGGCAAGACACAGGCTAGACACAGGCTAGACACCGGCTAGACAGAGGCTAGACACAGGCTAGACAGGGGCTAGACACAGGCTAGACACTGGCTAGACACAGGCTAGACACAGGCTAGACACAGGTTAGACACAGGGTAGACACAGGCTTGACACAGGCTAGACACAGGCTAGACACAGGCTAGACAGAGGCTAGACACAGGCTATACAGACGCTAGACACAGGCTAGACACAGGCTAGACACAGGCTAGACACAGGCTAGACACGGGCTAGATACACGCTAGACACAGGCTAGACACAGACTAGACACAGGCTAGACACAGGCTAATCACTGGCTACACATAAGCAAAAGACTGGCTAGACATTGGCTAGACACTGTGTAGACACAGGCTAGACACAAGCAAAACACTAGCAAGACACAGGCTAGACACAGACTAGACACAGGCTAGACACAGGCTAGACACAGGCTAGACATTGGTTAGACACTGGCTAGACACAGGCTAGACACAGGCTAGACACAGGCTAAACAGGCTAGACACAGGCTAGACACAGGCTAGACACAGGCTAGACAGGCTGACACAGGATAGACAAAGGCTAGACACAGGGTAGACACAGGCTAGACACAGGCTAGGCACTGGCTAGACAAAGACTAGACACAGGCAAGACACAGGCTAGACACAGGCAAAACACTGCCTAGACATTGGCTAGACACAGGCTAGACACAGGCAAGACACAGGCTTGACACAGGCTAGACTCAGGGTAGACAGGCTAGTCACTGGCTTGACACAGACTAGACACAGGCTAGACACAAGCAAAACATTGGCTAGACCAGGCAACACACAGGCTAAACAAAAGCTAGATCCAGGCTAGACATAGGGTAGACACAAGCAAAACACCGGCTAGACATTGGCTAGAAAATGGCTAGACACAGGCTAGCCACAGGCTAGACACAGGCAAAACACTGGCTAGACATTGGCTAGACACAGGATAGACACAAGGTAGACACGGGCTTGACACAGGCTTGACACAGGCTTGACACAGGCTAGACAAAGGCTAGACCCAGGCTAGACACAGGCTAGACACAAGCAAAATACTGGCTAGGCATAGGCAAGACATAGGCTTGACACAGGCTAGACACAGGCTAGACAGAGGCTGGACACAGGCTAGACAGAGGCCAGACACAGGCTAGACAGAGGCTAGACACGGGCTAGACACAGCCTAGACACGGGCTAGACACACGCTAGACACAGGCTAGACACATGCTAGACACAGGCTAGACACAGGCTAGACACAGGCTAGATACAGGCTAGACACAGGCTAGACACAGGGTAGACACAGGCTTGACACAGGCTAGACACAGGCTAGACACAGGCTAGACAGAAGCTAGACACAGGCTAGACACAGGCTAGACACAGGCTAGACACAGGCTAGACACAGGCTAGACACAGGCTAGACACAGGCTAGACACAGGCTAGACACAGGCTGGACACAGGCTAGACACAGGCTAGACACAGGCTAGACACAGGCTAGATACAGGCTAGACACAGGCTAGACACAGGCTAGACACAGGCTAGACACAGGCTAGACACAGGCTAGACACAGGCTAGACACAGGCTAGACACAGGCTAGACAGAGGCTAGACACAGGCTAGACACAGGTTAGGCACTGGCTAGACAAAGACTAGACACAGGCTAGACAAAGGCTAGACCCAGGCTAGACACAGGCTAGACAGAGGCTAGACTCAGGCTTGACACACGCTAGACACAGGCTAGACACATGCAAAAGGCTGGCTAGACATTGGCTAGACACTGGGTAGACACAGGCTAGACACAAACTATACACAGGCTAGACACAGGCTAGACACAGGCTAGATACAGGCTAGACACAGGCTAGACACAGGGTAGACACAGGCTTGACACAGGCTAGACACAGGCTAGACACAGGCTAGACAGAAGCTAGACACAGGCTAGACACAGGCTAGACAGAGGCTAGACACAGGCTAGACACAGGCTAGACACAGGCTAGACACAGGCTAGACACAGGCTAGACACAGGCTAGACACAGGCTAGACACAGGCTGGATACAGGCTAGACACAGGCTAGATACAGGCTAGACACAGGCTAGACAAAGGCTAGACACAGGCTAGACACAGGCTAGACACAGGCTAGACACAGGCTAGACACAGGCTAGACACAGGCTAGACAGAGGCTAGACACAGGCTAGACACAGGTTAGGCACTGGCTAGACAAAGACTAGACACAGGCTAGACAAAGGCTAGACCCAGGCTAGACACAGGCTAGACAGAGGCTAGACACAGGCTTGACACACGCTAGACACAGGCTAGACACATGCAAAAGGCTGGCTAGACATTGGCTAGACACTGGGTAGACACAGGCTAGACACAAGCAAAACACTGGCTAGACACATGCTAGACACAGACTAGACACATACTAGACAAAGGCTAGACACAGACTAGACACAGGCTAGACATTGGCTATACACTGGCTAGACACAGGCCAGACACAGGCAAGACACAGGCTAGACAGAGGCTAGACATAGGCTAGACACAGGCTAGATACAGGCTAGACACAGGCTAGACACAGGCTAGACAGAGTAGACACAGGGTAGACACAGGCTAGACACAGGCTAGGCACTGGCTAGACAAAGACTAGACACAGGCTAGACAGGGGCTAGACACAGGCTAGACACAGGCAAAGCACTGGCTAGACATTGGCTAGACACAGGCTAGACACAGGCAAGACACAGGCTTGACTCAGGGTAGACACAGGCTAGGCACTGGCTTGACATAGACTAGACACAGGCTAGACACAAGCAATACACTGGCTAGACCAGGTAAGACACAGGCTAGACAAAAGCTAGATCCAGGCTAGACATAGGCTAGACACAAGCAAAACACTGGCTAGACATTGGCTAGACAATGGCTAGACACAGGCTAGACACAGGCTAGACACAGGCTAGACACAGGCTAGACACAGGCTAGACAAAGGCTAGACACAGGCTAGACACAGGCTAGACACAGGCTAGACACAGGCTAGACACAGGCTAGACACAGGCTAGACACAGGCTAGACACAGGCTAGACACAGGCTAGACACAGGCTAGACACAGGCTAGACACAGGCTAGACACAGGCTAGACACAGGCTAGACACAGGCTAGACACAGGCTAGACACAGGCTAGACACAGGCTAGACACAGGCTAGACACAGGCTAGACACAGGCTAGACACAGGCTAGACACACGCTAGACACAGGCTAGACACAGGCTAGACACAGGCTAGACACAGGCTAGACACAGGCTAGACACAGGCTAGACACAGGCTGACACACTGACACAGGCTAGACACAGGCTAGACACAGGCTAGACACATGCTAGACACAGGCTAGACACAGGCTAGACACAGGCTAGACACAGGCTAGACAGAGGCTAGACACAGGCTAGACACAGGTTAGGCACTGGCTAGACAAAGACTAGACACAGGCTAGACAAAGGCTAGACCCAGGCTAGACACAGGCTAGACAGAGGCTAGACACAGGCTTGACACACGCTAGACACAGGCTAGACACATGCAAAAGGCTGGCTAGACATTGGCTAGACACTGGCTAGACACAGGCTAGATACAAGCAAAACACTGGCTAGACACAGGCTAGTTACAGACTAGACAAAGGCTAGACACAGACTAAATACAGGGTAGACAAGGGCTAGACCCAGGCTAGACACAGGCTAGACAGAGGCTAGACACAGGCTTGACACACGCTAGACACAGGCTAGACACATGCAAAAGGCTGGCTAGACATTGGCTAGACACTGGGTAGACACAGGCTAGACACAAGCAAAACACTGGCTAGACAGGGGCTAGACACAGACTAGACAAAGGCTAGACACAGACTAGACACAGGCTAGACATTGGCTAGACACTGGCTAGACACAGGCCAGACACAGGTTTGACACAGGCTAGACAGAGGCTAGACACAGGCTAGACACAGGCAAAACACTGGCTAGACATTGGCTAGACACAGGCTAGACACAGGCAAGACACAGGCTTGACTCAGGGTAGACACAGGCTAGGCACTGGCTTGACATAGACTAGACACAGGCTAGACACAAGCAATACACTGGCTAGACCAGGTAAGACACAGGCTAGACAAAAGCTTGATCCAGGCTAGACATAGGCTAGACACAAGCAAAACACTGGCTAGACATTGGCTAGACAATGGCTAGACACAGGCTAGACACAGGCAAAACACAGGCTAGACATTGGCTAGACACAGGCTAGACACAGGGTAGACACAGGCTTGAGACAGGCTAGACAAAGGCTAGACCCAGGCTAGACACAGGCTAGACAGAGGCCAGACACAGGCTAGACACAGGCTAGACACAAGCTAGACACAGGCTAGACAAAGGCTAGACACAGGCAAGACACATGCTTGAAACAGGCTGTACACAGGCTAGACACAGGCTAGACACAAGCTTGACACAGGTAAGACACAGGCTAGACACAGGCTAGACACAGGCTAGACAAAGGCTAGACACAGGCTAGACACAGGCTAGACACAGGCTAGACACAGGCTAGACACAGGCTAGACACAGGCTAGACACAGGCTAGACACAGGCTAGACACAGGCTAGACACAGGCTAGACACAGGCTAGACACAGGCTAGACACAGGCTAGACACAGGCTAGACACAGGCTAGACACAGGCTAGACACAGGCTAGACACAGGCTAGACACAGGCTAGACACATGCTAGACACAGGCTAGACACAGGCTAGACACAGGCTAGACACAGGCTAGACACAGGCTAGACACAGGCTAGACACAGGCTAGACACAGGCTAGACACAGGCTAGACACAGGCTAGACACATGCTAGACACAGGCTAGACACAGGCTAGACACAGGCTAGACACAGGCTAGACACAGGCTAGACACAGGCTAGACACAGGCTAGACACAGGCTAGACAGAGGCTAGACACAGGTTAGGCACTGGCTAGACAAAGACTAGACACAGGCTAGACAAAGGCTAGACCCAGGCTAGACACAGGCTAGACAGAGGCTAGACACAGGCTTGACACAGGCTAGACACATGCAAAAGGCTGGCTAGACACTGGGTAGACACAGGCTAGACACAAGCAAAACACTGGCTAGACACAGGCTAGTTACAGACTAGACAAAGGCTAGACACAGACTAAACACAGGCTAGACAAAGGCTAGACCCAGGCTAGACACAGGCTAGACAGAGGCTAGACACAGGCTTGACACACGCTAGACACATGCAAAAGGCTGGCTAGACATTGGCTAGACACTGGGTAGACACAGGCTAGACACAAGCAAAACACTGGCTAGACAGGGGCTAGACACAGACTAGACAAAGGCTAGACACAGACTAGACACAGGCTAGACATTGGCTAGACACTGGCTAGACACAGGCCAGACACAGGCTAGACACAGGCTAGACAGAGGCTAGACACAGGCTAGACACAGGCAAAACACTGGCTAGACATTGGCTAGACACTGGCTAGACACAAGCAAGACACAGGCTTGACTCAGGGTAGACACAGGCTAGGCACTGGCTTGACATAGACTAGACACAGGCTAGACACAAGCAATACACTGGCTAGACCAGGTAAGACACAGGCTAGACAAAAGCTTGATACAGGCTATACATAGGCTAGACACAAGCAAAACACTGGCTAGACATTGGCTAGACAATGGCTAGACACAGGTTAGGCACTGGCTAGACAAAGACTAGACACAGGCTAGACAAAGGCTAGACCCAGGCTAGACACAGGCTAGACAGAGGCTAGACACAGGCTTGACACACGCTAGACACACGCTAGACACAGGCTAGACACATGCAAAAGGCTGGCTAGACAGGGGCTAGACACAGACTAGACAAAGGCTAGACACAGACTAGACACAGGCTACACATTGGCTAGACACTGGCTAGACACAGGCCAGACACAGGCTAGACACAGGCTAGACAGAGGCTAGACACAGGCTAGACACAGGCAAAACACTGGCTAGACATTGGCTAGACACTGGCTAGACACAGGCAAGACACAGGCTTGACTCAGGGTAGACACAGGCTAAGCACTGGCTTGACATAGACTAGACACAGGCTAGACACAAGCAATACACTGGCTAGACCAGGTAAGACACAGGCTAGACAAAAGCTTGATACAGGCTAGACATAGGCTAGACACAAGCAAAACACTGGCTAGACATTGGTTAGACAATGGCTAGACACAGGCTAGACACAGGCAAAACACTGGCTAGACATTGGCAAGACACAGGCTAGACACAGGGTAGACACAGGCTTGAGACAGGCTAGACAAAGGCTAGACCCAGGCTAGACACAGGCTAGACAGAGGCCAGACACTGGCTAGACACAGGCTAGACACAAGCTAGACACAGGCTAGACAAAGGCTAGACACAGGCAAGACACATGCTTGAAACAGGCTATACACAGGCTAGACACAGGCTGGACACAACCTTGACACAGGTAAGACACAGGCTAGACACAGGCTAGGCACTGGCTTGACACAGACTAGACACAGGCTAGACACAAGCAAAACACTGGCTAGACATTGGCTAGACACAGGCTAGACAGAGGTTAGAAACAGGCTAGACACAGAGGAGACAGAGGCTAGACACTGGCTAAACACAGGCTAGACACAGGTTAGACACAGGCAAGACACACGCTAGACACAGGCTAGACACAGACTAGACACAGGCTAGACACAGGCTAGACACAGGCTAGACACAGGCTAGACACAGGCTAGACACAGGCTAGACACAGGCCAGACACAGGCTAGACACAGGCAAAACACTGGCTAGACACTGGCTAGACACAGGCTAGACACAGGCTAGACACAGGCTAGACACAGGCTAGACACAGGGGTAGACACAGGCTTGACACAGGCTAGACACAGGCTAGACACAGGCTAGACAGAGGCTAGACACAGGCTATACAGAGGCTAGACACAGGCTAGACACAGGCTAGACACAGGCTAGACACAGGCTAGACACGGGCTAGATACACGCTAGACACAGGCTAGACACAGACTAGACACAGGCTAGACACAGGCTAGACACAGGCTAGATTCAGGCTAGAAACAGGCTAGACACAGGCTACACACAGGCAAAACACTGGCTAGACATTGGCTAGACACAGGCTAGACACAGGCAAGACACAGGCTAGATACATGCTAGACACAGGCTAGACACAGGGTAGACACCGGCTTGACACAAGCAAAACACTGGCTAGACATTGGCTAGACACAGGCTAGACAGAGGTTAGAAACAGGCTAGACACAGAGGAGACAGAGGCTAGACACTGGCTAAACACAGGCTAGACACAGGTTAGACACAGACTAGACACAGGCTAGACACAGGCAATATACTGGCTAGACACTGGCAAGACACAGGCTAGACACAGGCTAGACACCGGCTAGACAGAGGCTAGACACAGGCTAGACAGAGGCTAGACACAGGCTAGACACAGGCAAAACACTGGCTAGACACTGGCTAGACACAGGCTAGACACAGGCTAGACACAGGCTAGACACAGGCTAGACACAGGCTAGACACAGGCTAGACACAGGGTAGACACAGGCTTGACACAGGCTAGACACAGGCTAGACACAGGCTAGACACAGGCTAGACAGAGGCTAGACACAGGCTATACAGAGGCTAGACACAGGCTAGACACAGGCTAGACACAGGCTAGACACGGGCTAGATACACGCTAGACACAGGCTAGACACAGACTAGACACAGGCTAGACACAGGCTAATCACTGGCTACACACAAGCAAAAGACTGGCTAGACATTGGCTAGACACTGTGTAGACACTGTGTAGACACAGGCTAGACACAAACAAAACACTGGCAAGACACAGGCTAGACACAGGCTAGACACAGGCTAGACACAGGCTAGACACAGGCTAGACACAGGCTAGACACAGGCTAGACACAGGCTAGACACAGGCTAGACACAGGGTAGACACAGGCTAGACACAGGCTAGGCACTGGCTAGACAAAGACTAGACACAGGCAAGACACAGGCTAGACACAGGCAAAACACTGCCTAGACATTGGCTAGACACAGGCTAGACACAGGCAAGACACAGGCTTGACACAGGCTAGACTCAGGGTAGACAGGCTAGGCACTGGCTTGACACAGACTAGACACAGGCTAGACACAAGCAAAACATTGGCTAGACCAGGCAACACACAGGCTAAACAAAAGCTAGATCCAGGCTAGACATAGGGTAGACACAAGCAAAACACCGGCTAGACATTGGCTAGAAAATGGCTAGACACAGGCTAGCTACAGGCTAGACACAGGCAAAACACTGGCTAGATATTGGCTAGACACAGGATAGACACAGGGTAGACACAGGGTAGACACAGGCTTGACACAGGCTTGACACAGGCTTGACACTGGCTAGACAAAGGCTAGACCCAGGCTAGACACAGGCTAGACCCAGGCTAGACACAGGCTAGACACAAGCAAAATACTGGCTAGGCATAGGCAAGACATAGGCTTGACACAGGCTAGACAGAGGCCAGAGACAGGCTAGACAGAGGCTAGACACGGGCTAAACACAGGCTAGACACGGGCTAGACACACGCTAGACACAGGCTAGACACAGACTAGACACAGGCTAGACACAGGCTAGACACAGGCAAGACACAGGCTAGACACAGGCTAGATACAGGCTAGATTCAGGCTAGAAACAGGCTAGACACAGGCTACACACAGGCAAAACACTGGCTAGACATTGGCTAGACACAGGCTAGACACAGGCAAGACACAGGCTAGATACATACTAGACACAGGCTAGACACAGGCTAGACACAGGCTTGACACAGGCTAGACACAGGCCAGACACAGGCTAGACACAGGCTAGACACAGGCTAGACACAGGCTAGACACAGGCTAGACACAGGCCAGACACAGGCTAGACACAGGCTAGACACAGGCTAGATACAGCCTAGAAACAGGCTAGACACAGGCTACACACAGGCAAAACACTGGCTAGACATTGGCTAGACACAGGCTAGACACAGGCAAGACACAGGCTAGATACATGCTAGACACAGGCTAGACACAGGGTAGACACAGGCTTGACACAGGCTAGACACAGGCTAGACAGAAGCTAGACACAGGCTAGACACAGGCTAGACAGAGGCTAGACACAGGCTAGACACAGGCTAGACACAGGCTAGACACAGGCTAGACACAGGCTAGACACAGGCTAGACACAGGCTAGACACAGGCTAGACACAGGCTAGACACAGGCTAGACACAGGCTAGACACAGGCTAGACACAGGCTAGACACAGGCTAGACAGAGGCTAGACACAGGCTAGACACAGGCTAGACACAGGTTAGGCACTGGCTAGGCACTGGCTAGACAAAGACTAGACACAGGCTAGACCCAGGCTAGACACAGGCTAGACAGAGGCTAGACACAGGCTAGACACAGGCAAGCTACACGCTAGACACAGGCTAGACACAGGCTAGACACAGGCTAGACACAGGCTAGACATAGGGTAGACAAGTACTAGACACAGGCTAGACACAGGCTAGACACCGGCTAGACAGAGGCTAGACACAGGCTAGACAGAGGCTAGCCACAGGCTAGACACAGGCAAAACACTGGCTAGACACTGGCTAGACACAGGCTAGACACAGGCTAGACACAGGCTAGACACAGGCTAGACATAGGCTAGACACAGGCAAGACATAGGCTAGACACAGACTAGACACAGGCTAGACACAGGCTAGACACAGGCTAGACACAGGCTAGACACAGGCTAGACACAGGCTAGACAAAGGCTAGACACAGGCTAGACACAGGCTAGACACAGGCTAGACACAGGCTAGACACAGGCTAGACACAGGCTAGACAGAGGCTAGACACAGGCTAGACACAGGTTAGGCACTGGCTAGGCACTGGCTAGACAAAGTCTAGACACAGGCTAGACACAAGCTAAACACAGGCTAGACACAGGCTAGACACAGGCTAGACATTAACTAGACACACGCTAGACACAGGCTAGACACAGGCTAGACACAGGCTAGACACAGGCTAGACACAGGCTAGACACAGGGTAGACAAATACTAGACACAGGCTAGACACAGGCTAGACACCGGCTAGACAGAGGCTAGACAAAGGCTAGACAGAGGCTAGACACAGGCAAAACACTGGCTAGACACTGGCTAGACACAGGCTAGACACAGGCTAGACACAGGCTTGATACAGGCTTGACACAGGCTAGACACAGGCTAGAAACAGGCTAGACACAGGCTAGACACAGGCTAGACACAGGCTAGACACAGGCCAGACACAGGCTAGACACAGGCTAGACACAGGCTAGATACAGCCTAGAAACAGGCTAGACACAGGCTACACACAGGCAAAACACTGGCTAGACATTGGCTAGACACAGGCTAGACACAGGCAAGACACAGGCTAGATACATGCTAGACACAGGCTAGACACAGGGTAGACACAGGCTTGACACAGGCTAGACACAGGCTAGACAGAAGCTAGACACAGGCTAGACACAGGCTAGACAGAGGCTAGACAGAGGCTAGACACAGGCTAGACACAGGCTAGACACAGGCTAGACACAGGCTAGACACAGGCTAGACACAGGCTAGACACAGGCTAGACACAGGCTAGACACAGGCTAGACACAGGCTAGACACAGGCTAGACACAGGCTAGACACAGGCTAGACAGAGGCTAGACACAGGCTAGACACAGGCTAGACACAGGTTAGGCACTGGCTAGGCACTGGCTAGACAAAGACTAGACAGAGGCTAGACCCAGGCTAGACACAGGCTAGACAGAGGCTAGACACAGGCTAGACATTAACTAGACACACGCTAGACACAGGCTAGACACAGGCTAGACACAGGCTAGACACAGGCTAGACATAGGGTAGACAAGTACTAGACACAGGCTAGACACAGGCTAGACACCGGCTAGACAGAGGCTAGACACAGGCTAGACAGAGGCTAGCCACAGGCTAGACACAGGCAAAACACTGGCTAGACACTGGCTAGACACAGGCTAGACACAGGCTAGACACAGGCTAGACACAGGCTAGACATAGGCTAGACACAGGCAAGACATAGGCTAGACACAGACTAGACACAGGCTAGACACAGGCTAGACACAGGCTAGACACAGGCTAGACACAGGCTAGACACAGGCTAGACAAAGGCTAGACACAGGCTAGACACAGGCTAGACACAGGCTAGACACAGGCTAGACACAGGCTAGACACAGGCTAGACAGAGGCTAGACACAGGCTAGACACAGGTTAGGCACTGGCTAGGCACTGGCTAGACAAAGTCTAGACACAGGCTAGACACAAGCTAAACACAGGCTAGACACAGGCTAGACACAGGCTAGACATTAACTAGACACACGCTAGACACAGGCTAGACACAGGCTAGACACAGGCTAGACACAGGCTAGACACAGGCTAGACACAGGGTAGACAAATACTAGACACAGGCTAGACACAGGCTAGACACCGGCTAGACAGAGGCTAGACAAAGGCTAGACAGAGGCTAGACACAGGCAAAACACTGGCTAGACACTGGCTAGACACAGGCTAGACACAGGCTAGACACGGTCTAGATACACGCTAGACACAGGCTAGACACAGACTAGACACAGGCTAGACACAGGCAAATCACTGGCTTCACACAAGCAAAAGACTGGCTAGACATTGGTTAGACACAGGCTAGACACAGGCTAGACAAAAGCTAGACAGAGGCTAGAAACAGGCTAGACACAGGGTAAACACTGGCTAGACATTGGCTAGTTACAGGCTAGACCCAGGCAAGACACAGGCTTGACACAGGCTAGACACAGGGTAGACACAGGCTAGACACAGGCTTGATACAGGCTTGACACAGGCTAGACACAGGCTAGAAACAGGCTAGACACAGGCTAGACAGAGGCTAGATAGAGTTTAGAAACAGGCTAGACACAGGCTAAACAGAGGCTAGACACAGAGGAGGCAGAGGCTAGACACAGGCTAGACACAGGCAAGATATACGCTAGACACAGGCTAGACACAGACTAGACACAGGCTAGACACCGGCTAGACAGAGGCTAGACACAGGCTAGACACAGGCTAGACAGAGGCTAAACACAGGCTAGACACAGGCAAAACACTGACTAGACACTGGCTAGACACAGGCTAGACACAGGCTAGACAGAGGCTAAACACAGGCTAGACACAGGCTAGACACAGGCTTGACACAGGCTAGACAGAAGATAGACACAGGCTAGACACAGGCTAGACAGAGGCTAGACACAGGCTATAAGAGGCTAGACACAGGCTAGACACGGTCTAGATACACGTTAGACACAGGCTAGACACAGACTAGACACAGGCTAGACACAGACTAGACACAGGCTAGACACAGACTAGACACAGGCTAGACATTGGCTAGACACTGGCTAGAAACAGGCTAGACACAGGCTGGACAGAGGCTAGATAGAGTTTAGAAACAGGCTAGACACAGGCTAAACAGAGGCTAGACACAGAGGAGGCAGAGGCTAGACACAGGCTAGACACAGGCAAGACATACGCTAGACACAGGCTAGACACAGACTAGACACAGGCTAGAAACAGGCAAAATACTGACTAGACACTGGCTAGACACAGGCTAGACACAGGCTAGACACCGGCTAGACAGAGGTTAGAAACCTGCTAGACACAGGCTAGACAGAGGCTAAACACAGGCTAGACACAGGCAAAACACTGACTAGACACTGGCTAGACACAGGCTAGACACGGGCTAGACAAAGGCTAGACACAGGCTAGACACAGGCTTGACACAGGCTAGACAGAAGCTAGACACAGACTAGACACAGGCTAGACAGAGGCTAGACACAGGCTATAAGAGGCTAGACACAGGCTAGACACGGTCTAGATACACGCTAGACACAGGCTAGACACAGACTAGACACAGGCTAGACACAGACTAGACACAGGCTAGACATTGGCTAGACACTGGCTAGACACAGGCTAGACACAAGCTTGACACAGGCTAGACACAGGCTAGACACAGGCTAGACAGGGTAGACACAAGGTAAACACGGGCTAGACACAGGCTAGGCACTGGCTAAGCAAAGACTAGCCACAGGCTAGACACAGGCTAGACACAGGCTAGACACAGGCTAGACACAGGCAAAACACTGGCTAGACACAGGCAAAAC
This sequence comes from Zaprionus indianus, assembly GCA_018904595.1. Lineage (NCBI taxonomy): Eukaryota > Metazoa > Arthropoda > Insecta > Diptera > Drosophilidae > Zaprionus > Zaprionus indianus. Next base: position 60,114 of record JAEIHA010000892.1, on the reverse strand, counting down.
ACTGGCTAGACATTGGCTAGACACAGGCTAGACACAGGCTAGGCACTGGCTTGACACAGACTAGACACAGGCTAGACACAAGCAAAACACTAGCTAGACCAGGCAAGACACAGGCTAGACACAGGCTAGACAAAGACAAGACACAGGCTAGACATTGGCTAGACACAGGCTAGACACAGGCTAGACAGAGGCTAGGCACAGGCTAGACACAGGCTAGATACAGGCAAAACACAGGCTAGACACAGGGTAGACACAGGCTAGACACAGGCTTGACACAGGCTAGACACAGGCCAGACACAGGCTAAACAGACGCTAGACACAGAGGAGGCAGAGGCTAGACACAGGCTAGACACAGGCAAGCCACACGCTAGACACAGGCTAGACACAGGCTAGACACAGACTAGACACAGGCTATACACAGGCAAAATACTGGCTAGACACTGGCAAGACACAGGCTAGACACAGGCTAGACACCGGCTAGACAGAGGCTAGACACCGGCTAGACAGAGGCTAGACACAGGCTAGACAGAGGCTAGACACAGGCTAGACACAGGCTAGACACAGGCAAAACACTGGCTAGACACTGGCTAGACACTGGCTAGACACAGGCTAGACACAGGCTAGACACAGGCTAGACACAGGCTAGACACAGGCTAGACACAGGGTAGACACAGGCTTGACACAGGCTAGACACAGGCTAGACACAGGCTAGACAGAGGCTAGACACAGGCTATACAGAGGCTAGACACAGGCTAGGCACAGGCTAGACACATGCTAGATACACGCTAGACACAGGCTAGACACAGGCTAGACACAGACTAGACACAGGCTAGGCACAGGCTAATCACTGGCTACACAAGCAAAAGACTGGCTAGACATTGGCTAGACACTGTGTAGACACAGGCAAGACACAAGCAAAACACTGGCTAGACACAGGCTAGACACAGACTAGACACAGGCTAGACACAGACTAGACACAGGCTAGACATTGGCTAGACACTGGCTAGACACAGGCTAGACACAGGCTAGACACAGGCTAGACACAGGCTAGTCACAGGCTAGACACAGGCTAGACACAGGCTAGACACAGGGTAGACACAGGCTAGACACAGGCTAGGCACTGGCTAGACAAAGACTAGACACAGGCTAGACACAGGCTAGACACAGGCTAGACACAAGCAAAACACTGGCTAGACACAGGCTAGACACATACTAGACACAGGCTAGACACAGACTAGACACAGGCTAGACATTGGCTAGACACTGGCTAGACACAGGCTAGACACAGGCTAGACACAGGCTAGACACAGGCTAGACACAGGCAAAACACTGGCTAGACACAGGCAAAACACTGGCTAGACATTGGCTAGACACAGGCTAGACACAGGCTAGGCACTGGCTTGACACAGACTAGACACAGGCTAGACACAAGCAAAACACTAGCTAGACCAGGCAAGACACAGGCTAGACACAGGCTAGACAAAGACAAGACACAGGCTAGACATTGGCTAGACACAGGCTAGACATTGGCTAGACACAGGCTAGACACAGGCTAGACACAGGCTAGACAGAGGCTAGACACAGGCTAGACACAGGCTAGATACAGGCAAAACACTGGCTAGACATTGGCTAGACACAGGCTAGACACAGGCTAGACACAGACTAGACACAGGCTAGACATTGGCTAGACACTGGCTAGACACAGGCTAGACACAGGCTAGACACAGGCTGAGACATTGGCTAGACACTGGCTAGACACAGGCTAGACACAGGCTAGACACAGGCTAGACACAGGCTAGACACAGGCTAGACATAGGCTAGACACAGGCTAGACACAGGCTAGACACAGGCTAGACACAGGCTAGACAGAGGCTAGACACAGGCTAGACACAGGTTAGGCACTGGCTAGGCACTGCCTAGACAAAGACTAGACACAGGCTAGACCCAGGCTAGACACAGGCTAGACAGAGGCTAGACACAGGCTAGACATTAACTAGACACACGCTAGACACAGGCTAGACACAGGCTAGACACAGGCTAGACACAGGCTAGACACAGGGTAGACAAATACTAGACACAGGCTAGACACAGGCTAGACACCGGCTAGACAGAGGCTAGACACAGGCTAGACAGAGGCTAGCCACAGGCTAGACACAGGCAAAACACTGGCTAGACACTGGCTAGACACAGGCTAGACACAGGCTAGACAGAAGCTCGACAGAAGCTCGACACAGGCTATACAGAGGCTAGACACAGGCTAGACACAGGCTAGACACGGTCTAGATACACGCTAGACACAGGCTAGACACAGACTAGACACAGGCTAGACACAGGCAAATCACTGGCTTCACACAAGCAAAAGACTGGCTAGACATTGGTTAGACACAGGCTAGACACAGGCTAGACAAAAGCTAGACAGAGGCTAGAAACAGGCTAGACACAGGGTAAACACTGGCTAGACATTGGCTAGATACAGGCTAGACCCAGGCAAGACACAGGCTTGACACAGGCTAGACACAGGGTAGACACAGGCTAGACACAGGCTAGACATAGGCTAGACACAGGCTAGACACAGGCTAGACACAGGTTAGGCACTGGCTAGGCACTGGCTAGACGAAGTCTAGACACAGGCTAGACACAAGCTAAACACAGGCTAGACACAGGCTAGACACAGGCTAGACATAGGCTAGACACAGGCTAGACACAGGCTAGACACAGGCTAGACACAGGCTAGACACAGGCTAGACAGAGGCTAGACACAGGCTAGACACAGGCTAGACACAGGTTAGGCACTGGCTAGGCACTGGCTAGACAAAGACTAGACACAGGCTAGACCCAGGCTAGACACAGGCTAGACATTAACTAGACACACGCTAGACACAGGCTAGACACAGGCTAGACACAGGCTAGACACAGGCTAGACACAGGGTAGACAAATACTAGACACAGGCTAGACACAGGCTAGACACCGGCTAGACAGAGGCTAGACACAGGCTAGACAGAGGCTAGCCACAGGCTAGACACAGGCAAAACACTGGCTAGACACTGGCTAGACACAGGCTAGACACAGGCTAGACACAGGCTAGACACAGGCTAGACACAGGCTAGACACAGGCTAGACACAGGCTAGACACAGGCTAGACACAGGCTAGACACAGGCTAGACACAGGCTAGACACAGGCTAGACATAGGCTAGACACAGGCAAGACATAGGCTAGACACAGACTAGACACAGGCTAGACACAGGCTAGACACAGGCTAGACACAGGCTAGACACAGGCTAGACACAGGCTAGACACAGGCTAGACACAGGCTAGACACAGGCTAGACACAGGCTAGACACAGGCTAGACACAGGCTAGACACAGGCTAGACACAGGCTAGACAGAGGCTAGACACAGGCTAGACACAGGTTAGGCACTGGCTAGGCACTGGCTAGACAAAGGCTAGACACAGGCTAGACACAAGCTAAACACAGGCTAGACACAGGCTAGACACAGGCTAGACATAGGCTAGACACAGGCTAGACACAGGCTAGACACAGGCTAGACACAGGCTAGACACAGGCTAGACACAGGCTAGACACAGGCTAGACACAGGCTAGACAGAGGCTAGACACAGGCTAGACACAGGTTAGGCACTGGCTAGGCACTGGCTAGACAAAGACTAGACACAGGCTAGACCCAGGCTAGACACAGGCTAGACAGAGGCTAGACACAGGCTAGACATTAACTAGACACACGCTAGACACAGGCTAGACACAGGCTAGACACAGGCTAGACACAGGCTAGACACAGGCTAGACACAGGGTAGACAAATACTAGACACAGGCTAGACACAGGCTAGACACCGGCTAGACAGAGGCTAGACACAGGCTAGACAGAGGCTAGCCACAGGCTAGACACAGGCAAAACACTGGCTAGACACTGGCTAGACACAGGCTAGACACAGGCTAGACAGAAGCTCGACACAGGCTATACAGAGGCTAGACACAGGCTAGACACAGGCTAGACACGGTCTAGATACACGCTAGACACAGGCTAGACACAGACTAGACACAGGCTAGACACAGGCAAATCACTGGCTTCACACAAGCAAAAGACTGGCTAGACATTGGTTAGACACAGGCTAGACACAGGCTAGACAAAAGCTAGACAGAGGCTAGAAACAGGCTAGACACAGGGTAAACACTGGCTAGACATTGGCTAGTTACAGGCTAGACCCAGGCAAGACACAGGCTTGACACAGGCTAGACACAGGGTAGACACAGGCTAGACACAGGCTTGATACAGGCTTGACACAGGCTAGACACAGGCTAGAAACAGGCTAGACACAGGCTAGACAGAGGCTAGATAGAGTTTAGAAACAGGCTAGACACAGGCTAAACAGAGGCTAGACACAGAGGAGGCAGAGGCTAGACACAGGCTAGACACAGGCAAGATATACGCTAGACACAGGCTAGACACAGACTAGACACAGGCTAGACACCGGCTAGACAGAGGCTAGACACAGGCTAGACACAGGCTAGACAGAGGCTAAACACAGGCTAGACACAGGCAAAACACTGACTAGACACTGGCTAGACACAGGCTAGACACAGGCTAGACAGAGGCTAAACACAGGCTAGACACAGGCAAAACACTGACTAGACACTGGCTAGACACAGGCTGGACACGGGCTAGACAAAGGCTAGACACAGGCTAGACACAGGCTTGACACAGGCTAGACAGAAGATAGACACAGGCTAGACACAGGCTAGACAGAGGCTAGACACAGGCTATAAGAGGCTAGACACAGGCTAGACACGGTCTAGATACACGTTAGACACAGGCTAGACACAGACTAGACACAGGCTAGACACAGACTAGACACAGGCTAGACACAGACTAGACACAGGCTAGACATTGGCTAGACACTGGCTAGAAACAGGCTAGACACAGGCTGGACAGAGGCTAGATAGAGTTTAGAAACAGGCTAGACACAGGCTAAACAGAGGCTAGACACAAAGGAGGCAGAGGCTAGACACAGGCTAGACACAGGCAAGACATACGCTAGACACAGGCTAGACACAGACTAGACACAGGCTAGAAACAGGCAAAATACTGACTAGACACTGGCTAGACACAGGCTAGACACAGGCTAGACACCGGCTAGACAGAGGTTAGAAACCTGCTAGACACAGGCTAGACAGAGGCTAAACACAGGCTAGACACAGGCAAAACACTGACTAGACACTGGCTAGACACAGGCTAGACACGGGCTAGACAAAGGCTAGACACAGGCTAGACACAGGCTTGACACAGGCTAGACAGAAGCTAGACACAGACTAGACACAGGCTAGACAGAGGCTAGACACAGGCTATAAGAGGCTAGACACAGGCTAGACACGGTCTAGATACACGCTAGACACAGGCTAGACACAGACTAGACACAGGCTAGACACAGACTAGACACAGGCTAGACATTGGCTAGACACTGGCTAGACACAGGCTAGACACAAGCTTGACACAGGCTAGACACAGGCTAGACACAGGCTAGACAGGGTAGACACAAGGTAAACACGGGCTAGACACAGGCTAGGCACTGGCTAAGCAAAGACTAGCCACAGGCTAGACACAGGCTAGACACAGGCTAGACACAGGCTAGACACAGGCAAAACACTGGCTAGACACAGGCAAAACACTGGCTAGACATTGGCTAGACACAGGCTAGACACAGGCTAGGCACTGGCTTGACACAGACTAGACACAGGCTAGACACAAGCAAAACACTAGCTAGACCAGGCAAGACACAGGCTAGACACAGGCTAGACAAAGACAAGACACAGGCTAGACATTGGCTAGACACAGGCTAGACACAGGCTAGACACAGGCTAGACAGAGGCTAGACACAGGCTAGACACAGGCTAGATACAGGCAAAACACAGGCTAGACACAGGGTAGACACAGGCTAGACACAGGCTTGACACAGGCTAGACACAGGCCAGACACAGGCTAAACAAACGCTAGACACAGAGGAGGCAGAGGCTAGACACAGGCTAGACACAGGCAAGCCACACGCTAGACACAGGCTAGACACAGGCTAGACACAGACTAGACACAGGCTATACACAGGCAAAATACTGGCTAGACACTGGCAAGACACAGGCTAGACACAGGCTAGACACCGGCTAGACAGAGGCTAGACACCGGCTAGACAGAGGCTAGACACAGGCTAGACAGAGGCTAGACACAGGCTAGACAGAGGCTAGACACAGGCTAGACACAGGCTAGATACAGGCAAAACACAGGCTAGACACAGGGTAGACACAGGCTAGACACAGGCTTGACACAGGCTAGACACAGGCCAGACAAAAGCTAGACAGAGGCTAGAAACAGGCTAGACACAGGGTAAACACTGGCTAGACATTGGCTAGTTACAGGCTAGACCCAGGCAAGACACAGGCTTGACACAGGCTAGACACAGGGTAGACACAGGCTAGACACAGGCTTAATACAGGCTTGACACAGGCTAGACACAGGCTAGAAACAGGCTAGACACAGGCTAGACAGAGGCTAGATAGAGTTTAGAAACAGGCTAGACACAGGCTAAACAGAGGCTAGACACAGAGGAGGCAGAGGCTAGACACAGGCTAGACACAGGCAAGATATACGCTAGACACAGGCTAGACACAGACTAGACACAGGCTAGACACCGGCTAGACAGAGGCTAGACACAGGCTAGACACAGGCTAGACAGAGGCTAAACACAGGCTAGACACAGGCAAAACACTGACTAGACACTGGCTAGACACAGGCTAGACACAGGCTAGACAGAGGCTAAACACAGGCTAGACACAGGCAAAACACTGACTAGACACTGGCTAGACACAGGCTGGACACGGGCTAGACAAAGGCTAGACACAGGCTTGACACAGGCTAGACAGAAGATAGACACAGGCTAGACACAGGCTAGACAGAGGCTAGACACAGGCTATAAGAGGCTAGACACAGGCTAGACACGGTCTAGATACACGTTAGACACAGGCTAGACACAGACTAGACACAGGCTAGACACAGACTAGACACAGGCTAGACACAGACTAGACACAGGCTAGACATTGGCTAGACACTGGCTAGAAACAGGCTAGACACAGGCTGGACAGAGGCTAGATAGAGTTTAGAAACAGGCTAGACACAGGCTAAACAGAGGCTAGACACAGAGGAGGCAGAGGCTAGACACAGGCTAGACACAGGCAAGACATACGCTAGACACAGGCTAGACACAGACTAGACACAGGCTAGAAACAGGCAAAATACTGACTAGACACTGGCTAGACACAGGCTAGACACAGGCTAGACACCGGCTAGACAGAGGTTAGAAACCTGCTAGACACAGGCTAGACAGAGGCTAAACACAGGCTAGACACAGGCAAAACACTGACTAGACACTGGCTAGACACAGGCTAGACACGGGCTAGACAAAGGCTAGACACAGGCTAGACACAGGCTTGACACAGGCTAGACAGAAGCTAGACACAGACTAGACACAGGCTAGACAGAGGCTAGACACAGGCTATAAGAGGCTAGACACAGGCTAGACACGGTCTAGATACACGCTAGACACAGGCTAGACACAGACTAGACACAGGCTAGACACAGACTAGACACAGGCTAGACATTGGCTAGACACTGGCTAGACACAGGCTAGACACAAGCTTGACACAGGCTAGACACAGGCTAGACACAGGCTAGACAGGGTAGACACAAGGTAAACACGGGCTAGACACAGGCTAGGCACTGGCTAAGCAAAGACTAGCCACAGGCTAGACACAGGCTAGACACAGGCTAGACACAGGCAAAACACTGGCTAGACACAGGCAAAACACTGGCTAGACATTGGCTAGACACAGGCTAGACACAGGCTAGGCACTGGCTTGACACAGACTAGACACAGGCTAGACACAAGCAAAACACTAGCTAGACCAGGCAAGACACAGGCTAGACACAGGCTAGACAAAGACAAGACACAGGCTAGACATTGGCTAGACACAGGCTAGACACAGGCTAGACACAGGCTAGACAGAGGCTAGACACAGGCTAGACACAGGCTAGATACAGGCAAAACACAGGCTAGACACAGGGTAGACACAGGCTAGACACAGGCTTGACACAGGCTAGACACAGGCCAGACACAGGCTAAACAGACGCTAGACACAGAGGAGGCAGAGGCTAGACACAGGCTAGACACAGGCAAGCCACACGCTAGACACAGGCTAGACACAGGCTAGACACAGACTAGACACAGGCTATACACAGGCAAAATACTGGCTAGACCCTGGCAAGACACAGGCTAGACACAGGCTAGACACCGGCTAGACAGAGGCTAGACACCGGCTAGACAGAGGCTAGACACAGGCTAGACAGAGGCTAGACACAGGCTAGACACAGGCTAGACACAGGCAAAACACTGGCTAGACACTGGCTAGACACTGGCTGAACACAGGCTAGACACAGGCTAGACACAGGCTAGACACAGGCTAGACACAGGGTAGACACAGGCTTGACACAGGCTAGACACAGGCTAGACACAGGCTAGACAGAGGCTAGACACAGGCTATACAGAGGCTTGACACAGGCTAGGCACAGGCTAGACACATGCTAGATACACGCTAGACACAGGCTAGACACAGGCTAGACACAGACTAGACACAGGCTAGGCACAGGCTAATCACTGGCTACACAAGCAAAAGACTGGCTAGACATTGGCTAGACACTGTGTAGACACAGGCAAGACACAAGCAAAACACTGGCTAGACACAGGCTAGACACAGACTAGACACAGGCTAGACACAGACTAGACACAGGCTAGACATTGTCTAGACACTGGCTAGACACAGGCTAGACACAGGCTAGACACAGGCTAGTCACAGGCTAGACACAGGCTAGACACAGGCTAGACACAGGGTAGACACAGGCTAGACACAGGCTAGGCACTGGCTAGACAAAGACTAGACACAGGCTAGACACAGGCTAGACACAAGCAAAACACTGGCTAGACACAGGCTAGACACATACTAGACACAGGCTAGACACAGACTAGACACAGGCTAGACATTGGCTAGACACTGGCTAGACACAGGCTAGACACAGGCTAGACACAGGCTAGTCACAGGCTAGACACAGGCAAAACACTGGCTAGACACAGGCAAAACACTGGCTAGACATTGGCTAGACACAGGCTAGACACAGGCTAGGCACTGGCTTGACACAGACTAGACACAGGCTAGACACAAGCAAAACACTAGCTAGACCAGGCAAGACACAGGCTAGACACAGGCTCGACAAAGACAAGACACAGGCTAGACATTGGCTAGACACAGGCTAGACATTGGCTAGACACAGGCTAGACACAGGCTAGACACAGGCTAGACAGAGGCTAGACACAGGCTAGACACAGGCTAGATACAGGCAAAACACTGGCTAGACATTGGCTAGACACAGGCTAGACACAGGCTAGACACAGACTAGACACAGGCTAGACATTGGCTAGACACTGGCTAGACACAGGCTAGACACAGGCTAGACACAGGCTAGACATTGGCTAGACACAGGCTAGACACAGGCTAGACATAGGCTAGACACAGGCTAGACACAGGCTAGACACAGGCTAGACACAGGCTAGACAGAGGCTAGACACAGGCTAGACACAGGTTAGGCACTGGCTAGGCACTGGCTAGACAAAGACTAGACACAGGCTAGACCCAGGCTAGACACAGGCTAGACAGAGGCTAGACACAGGCTAGACATTAACTAGACACACGCTAGACACAGGCTAGACACAGGCTAGACACAGGCTAGACACAGGCTAGACACAGGGTAGACAAATACTAGACACAGGCTAGACACAGGCTAGACACCGGCTAGACAGAGGCTAGACACAGGCTAGACAGAGGCTAGCCACAGGCTAGACACAGGCAAAACACTGGCTAGACACTGGCTAGACACAGGCTAGACACAGGCTAGACAGAAGCTCGACAGAAGCTCGACACAGGCTATACAGAGGCTAGACACAGGCTAGACACAGGCTAGACACGGTCTAGATACACGCTAGACACAGGGTAGACACAGACTAGACACAGGCTAGACACAGGCAAATCACTGGCTTCACACAAGCAAAAGACTGGCTAGACATTGGTTAGACACAGGCTAGACACAGGCTAGACAAAAGCTAGACAGAGGCTAGAAACAGGCTAGACACAGGGTAAACACTGGCTAGACATTGGCTAGATACAGGCTAGACCCAGGCAAGACACAGGCTTGACACAGGCTAGACACAGGGTAGACACAGGCTAGACACAGGCTTGATACAGGCTTGACACAGGCTAGACAGAGGCTAGATAGAGTTTAGAAACAGGCTAGACACAGGCTAAACAGAGGCTAGACACAGAGGAGGCAGAGGCTAGACACAGGCTAGACACAGGCAAGATATACGCTAGACACAGGCTAGACACAGACTAGACACAGGCTAGACACCGGCTAGACAGAGGCTAGACACAGGCTAGACACAGGCTAGACAGAGGCTAAACACAGGCTAGACACAGGCAAAACACTGACTAGACACTGGCTAGACACAGGCTAGACACAGGCTAGACACAGGCTAGACAGAGGCTAAACACAGGCTAGACACTGGCAATACACTGACTAGACACTGGCTAGACACAGGCTAGACACGGGCTAGACAAAGGCTAGACACAGGCTAGACACAGGCTTGACACAGGCTAGACAGAAGATAGACACAGGCTAGACACAGGCTAGACAGAGGCTAGACACAGGCTATAAGAGGCTAGACACAGGCTAGACACGGTCTAGATACACGTTAGACACAGGCTAGACACAGACTAGACACAGGCTAGACACAGGCTAGACACAGACTAGACACAGGCTAGACACAGACTAGACACAGGCTAGACATTGGCTAGACACTGGCTAGAAACAGGCTAGACACAGGCTGGACAGAGGCTAGATAGAGTTTAGAAACAGGCTAGACACAGGCTAAACAGAGGCTAGACACAGAGGAGGCAGAGGCTAGACACAGGCTAGACACAGGCAAGACATACGCTGGACACAGGCTAGACACAGACTAGACACAGGCTAGAAACAGGCAAAATACTGACTAGACACTGGCTAGACACAGGCTAGACACAGGCTAGACACAGGCTAGACACCGGCTAGACAGAGGCTAGAAACAGGCTAGACACAGGCTAGACAGAGGCTAAACACAGGCTAGACACAGGCAAAACACTGACTAGACACTGGCTAGACACAGGCTAGACACGGGCTAGACAAAGGCTAGACACAGGCTAGACACAGGCTAGACACAGGCTAGACACAGGCTCGACACAGGCTAGACAGAAGCTAGACACAGACTAGACACAGGCTAGACAGAGGCTAGACACAGGCTATAAGAGGCTAGACACAGGCTAGACACGGTCTAGATACACGCTAGACATAGGCTAGACACAGACTAGACACAGGCTAGACACAGACTAGACACAGGCTAGACATTGGCTAGACACTGGCTAGACACAGGCTCGACACAAGCTTGACACAGGCTAGACACAGGCTAGACACAGGCTAGACAGGGTAGACACAAGGTAGACACGGGCTAGACACAGGCTAGGCACTGGCTAAGCAAAGACTAGCCACAGGCTAGACACAGGCTAGACACAGGCTAGACACAGGCAAAACACTGGCTAGACACAGGCAAAACACTGGCTAGACATTGGCTAGACACAGGCTAGACACAGGCTAGGCACTGGCTTGACACAGACTAGACACAGGCTAGACACAAGCAAAACACTAGCTAGACCAGGCAAGACACAGGCTAGACACAGGCTAGACAAAGACAAGACACAGGCTAGACATTGGCTAGACACAGGCTAGACACAGGCTAGACACAGGCTAGACAGAGGCTAGACACAGGCTAGACACAGGCTAGATACAGGCAAAACACAGGCTAGACACAGGGTAGACACAGGCTAGACACAGGCTTGACACAGGCTAGACACAGGCCAGACACAGGCTAAACAGAGGCTAGACACAGAGGAGGCAGAGGCTAGACACAGGCTAGACACAGGCAAGCCACACGCTAGACACAGGCTAGACACAGGCTAGACACAGACTAGACACAGGCTATACACAGGCAAAATACTGGCTAGACACTGGCAAGACACAGGCTAGACACAGGCTAGACACCGGCTAGACAGAGGCTAGACACAGGCTAGACAGAGGCTAGACACAGGCTAGACACAGGCTAGACACAGGCAAAACACTGGCTAGACACTGGCTAGACACTGGCTAGACACAGGCTAGACACAGGCTAGACACAGGCTAGACACAGGCTAGACACAGGCTAGACACAGGGTAGACACAGGCTTGACACAGGCTAGACACAGGCTAGACACAGGCTAGACAGAGGCTAGACACAGGCTATACAGAGGCTAGACACAGGCTAGGCACAGGCTAGACACATGCTAGATACACGCTAGACACAGGCTAGACACAGGCTAGACACAGACTAGACACAGGCTAGGCACAGGCTAATCACTGGCTACACAAGCAAAAGACTGGCTAGACATTGGCTAGACACTGTGTAGACACAGGCAAGACACAAGCAAAAGACTGGCTAGACATTGGCTAGACACTGTGTAGACACAGGCAAGACACAAGCAAAACACTGGCTAGACACAGGCTAGACACAGACTAGACACAGGCTAGACACAGACTAGACACAGGCTAGACATTGGCTAGACACTGGCTAGACACAGGCTAGACACAGGCTAGACACAGGCTAGACACAGGCTAGTCACAGGCTAGACACAGGCTAGACACAGGCTAGACACAGGGTAGACACAGGCTAGACACAGGCTAGGCACAGGTTAGACACAGGCTAGACACAGGCAAAACACTGGCTAGACACTGGCTAGACACTGGCTAGACACAGGCTAGACACAGGCTAGACACAGGCTAGACACAGGCTAGACACAGGCTAGACACAGGGTAGACACAGGCTTGACACAGGCTAGACACAGGCTAGACACAGGCTAGACAGAGGCTAGACACAGGCTATAAACAGGCTAGACACAGGCTAGGCACAGGCTAGACACAGGCTAGACACATGCTAGATACACGCTAGACACAGGCTAGACACAGACTAGACACAGGCTAGGCACAGGCTAATCACTGGCTACACAAGCAAAAGGCTGGCTAGACATTGGCTAGACACTGTGTAGACACAGGCTAGACACAAGCAAAACACTGGCTAGACACAGGCTAGACACAGACTAGACACAGGCTAGACATTGGCTAGACACTGGCTAGACACAGGCTAGACACAGGCTAGACACAGGCTAGACACAGGCTATTCACAGGCTAGACACAGGCTAGACACAGGCTAGACACAGGGTAGACACAGGCTAGACACAGGCTAGGCACTTTCTAGACAAAGACTAGACACAGGCTAGACACAGGCTAGACACAAGCAAAACACTGGCTAGACACAGGCTAGACACAGACTAGACACAGGCTAGACACAGACTAGACACAGGCTAGACATTGGCTAGACACTGGCTAGACACAGGCTAGACACAGGCTAGACACAGGCTAGACACAGGCTATCCACAGGCTAGACACAGGCTAGACACAGGCTAGGCACTGGCTAGACAAAGACTAGACACAGGCTAGGCACTGGCTAGACATAGACTAGACACAGGCTAGACACAGACTAGACACAGGCTAGGCACAGGCTAATCACTGGCTACACAAGCAAAAGACTGGCTAGACATTGGCTAGACACTGTGTAGACACAGGCTAGACACAAGCAAAACACTGGCTAGACACAGGCTAGACACAGAATAGACACAGGCTAGACACAGACTAGACACAGGCTAGACATTGGCTAGACACTGGCTAGACACAGGCTAGACACAAGCTAGACAGAGGCTAGACACAGGCTAGACACAGGGAAGACACAGGCTAGACACAGGCTAGGCACTGGCTAGACAAAGACTAGACACAGGCTTGACACAGGCTAGACTCAGGGTAGACACAGGCTAGGCACTGGCTTGACACAGACTAAACACAGGCTAGACACAAGCAAAACATTGGCTAGACCAGGCAAGACACAGGCTAGACAAAAGCTAGATCCAGGCTAGACATAGGGTAGACACAAGCAAAACACTGGCTAGACATTGGCTAGACAATGGCTAGACACAGGCTAGACACAGAAAAAATACTGGCTAGACATTGGCTAGACACAGGCTAGACACAGGTTAGACACAGGCTTGACACAGGCTTGACACAGGCTAGACAAAGGCTAGACCCAGGCTAGACACAGGCTAAACACAGGCAAAACACTGGCTAGACACTGGCTAGACACAGGCTAGACACAGGCTAGACACAGGCTAGACACAGGCTAGACACAGGGTAGACACAGGCTTGACACAGGCTAGACACAGGCTAGACACAGGCTAGACACAGGCTAGACAGAGGCTAGACACAGGCTAGACACAGGGAAGACACAGGCTAGACACAGGCTAGGCACTGGCTAGACAAAGACTAGACACAGGCTTGACACAGGCTAGACTCAGGGTAGACACAGGCTAGGCACTGGCTTGACACAGACTAAACACAGGCTAGACACAAGCAAAACATTGGCTAGACCAGGCAAGACACAGGCTAGACAAAAGCTAGATCCAGGCTAGACATAGGGTAGACACAAGCAAAACACTGGCTAGACATTGGCTAGACAATGGCTAGACACAGGCTAGACACAGGAAAAACACTGACTAGACATTGGCTAGACACAGGCTAGACACAGGTTAGACACAGGCTTGACACAGGCTTGACACAGGCTAGACAAAGGCTAGACCCAGGCTAGACACAGGCTAGACACAGGCAAAACACTGGCTAGACACTGGCTAGACACAGGCTAGACACAGGCTAGACACAGGCTAGACACAGGCTAGACACAGGCTATCCACAGGCTAGACACATGCTAGATACACGCTAGACACAGGCTAGACACAGACTAGACACAGGCTAGGCACAGGCTAATCACTGGCTACACAAGCTAGGCACTGGCTAGACAAAGACTAGACACAGGCTAGATACAGGCTAGACACAAGCAAAACACTGGCTAGACACAGTCTAGACACAGGCTAGACACAGACTAGACACAGGCTAGACACAGACTAGACACAGGCTAGACATTGGCTAGACACTGGCTAGACACAGGCTAGACACAGGCTAGACACAGGCTAGACACAGGCTAGACACAGGCTAGTCACAGGCTAGACACAGGCTAGACACAGGCTAGACACAGGCTAGACACAGGCTAGACACAGGCTAGACACAGGCTAGACACAGGGTAGACACAGGCTAGACACAGGCTAGGCACTGGCTAGACAAAGACTAGACACAGGCTAGGCACTGGCAAAACACTGACTAGACACTGGCTAGACACAGGCTAGACACAGGCTAGACACCGGCTAGACAGAGGCTAGACACAGGCTAGACACAGGCTAGACACAGGCTAGACAGAGGCAAGACATACGCTAGACACAGGCTAGACACAGACTAGACACAGGCTAGACACAGGCAAAATACTGACTAGACACTGGCTAGACACAGGGTAGACACAGGCTAGACACCGGCTAGACAGAGGCTAGACACAGGCTAGACACAGGCTAGACAGTGGGTAAACAGAGGCTAAACACAGGCTAGACACAGGCAAAACACTGACTAGACACTGGCTAGACACAGGCTAGACACGGGCTAGAGAAAGGCTAGACACAGGCTATAAGAGGCTAGACACAGGCTAGACACGGTCTAGATACACGCTAGACACAGGCTAGACACAGACTAGACACAGGCTAGACACAGACTAGACACAGGCTAGACATTGGCTAGACACTGGCTAGACACAGGCTAGACACAGAGGAGGCAGAGGCAAGACACAGGCTAGACACAGGCAAGACATACGCTAGACACAGGCTAGACACAGACTAGACACAGGCTATACACAGGCAAAATACTGGCTAGACACTGGCAAGACACAGGCTAGACACCGGCTAGACACCGGCTAGACAGAGGCTAGACACAGGCTAGACAGAGGCTAGACACAGGTTAGACACAGGCTAGACACAGGCAAAACACTGGCTAGACACTGGCTAGACACTGGCTAGACACAGGCTAGACACAGGCTAGACACCGGCTAGACAGAGGCTAGACACAGGCTAGACAGAGGCTAGACACAGGTTAGACACAGGCTAGACACAGGCAAAACACTGGCTAGACACTGGCTAGACACTGGCTAGAAACAGGCTAGACACAGGCTAGACACAGGCTAGACACAGGCTAGACACAGGGTAGACACAGGCTTGACACAGGCTAGACACAGGCTAGACACAGGCTAGACAGAGGCTAGACACAGGCTATAAACAGGCTAGACACAGGCTAGGCACAGGCTAGACACAGGGTAGACACAGGCTAGACACAGGCTAGGCACTTTCTAGACAAAGACTAGACACAGGCTAGACACAGGCTAGACACAAGCAAAACACTGGCTAGACACAGGCTAGACACAGACTAGACACAGGCTAGACACAGACTAGACACAGGCTAGACATTGGCTAGACACTGGCTAGACACAGGCTAGACACAGGCTAGACACAGGCTAGACACAGGCTAGACACAGGCTATCCACAGGCTAGACACAGGCTAGACACAGGCTAGACACAGGCTAGGCACTGGCTAGACAAAGACTAGACACAGGCTAGGCACTGGCTAGACATAGACTAGACACAGGCTAGACACAGACTAGACACAGGCTAGGCACAGGCTAATCACTGGCTACACAAGCAAAAGACTGGCTAGACATTGGCTAGACACTGTGTAGACACAGGCTAGACACAAGCAAAACACTGGCTAGACACAGGCTAGACACAGACTAGACACAGGCTAGACACAAACTAGACACAGGCTAGACATTGGCTAGACACTGGCTAGACACAGGCTAGACACAGGCTAGACAGAGGCTAGACACAGGCTAGACACAGGGAAGACACAGGCTAGACACAGGCTAGGCACTGGCTAGACAAAGACTAGACACAGGCTTGACACAGGCTAGACTCAGGGTAGACACAGGCTAGGCACTGGCTTGACACAGACTAAACACAGGCTAGACACAAGCAAAACATTGGCTAGACCAGGCAAGACACAGGCTAGACAAAAGCTAGATCCAGGCTAGACATAGGGTAGACACAAGCAAAACACTGGCTAGACATTGGCTAGACAATGGCTAGACACAGGCTAGACACAGGAAAAACACTGGCTAGACATTGGCTAGACACAGGCTAGACACAGGTTAGACACAGGCTTGACACAGGCTTGACACAGGCTAGACAAAGGCTAGACCCAGGCTAGACACAGGCTAGACACAGGCAAAACACTGGCTAGACACTGGCTAGACACAGGCTAGACACAGGCTAGACACAGGCTAGACACAGGCTAGACACAGGCTAGACACAGGGTAGACACAGGCTTGACACAGGCTAGACACAGGCTAGACACAGGCTAGACAGAGGCTAGACACACGCTATACAGAGGCTAGACACAGGCTAGACACAGGCTAGACACAGGCTAGACACATGCTAGATACACGCTAGACACAGGCTAGACACAGACTAGACACAGGCTAGGCACAGGCTAATCACTGGCTACACAAGCTAGGCACTGGCTAGACAAAGACTAGACACAGGCTAGATACAGGCTAGACACAAGCAAAACACTGGCTAGACACAGGCTAGACACAGGCTAGACACAGGCTAGACACAGACTAGACACAGGCTAGACACAGACTAGACACAGGCTAGACATTGGCTAGACACTGGCTAGACACAGGCTAGACACAGGCTAGACACAGGCTAGACACAGGCTAGACACAGGCTAGTCACAGGCTAGACACAGGCTAGACACAGGCTAGACACAGGCTAGACACAGGCTAGACACAGGCTAGACACAGGCTAGACACAGGCTAGACACAGGCTAGGCACTGGCTAGACAAAGACTAGACACAGGCTAGGCACTGGAAAAATACTGACTAGACACTGGCTAGACACAGGCTAGACACAGGCTAGACACAGGCTAGACAGAGGCAAGACATACGCTAGACACAGGCTAGACACAGACTAGACACAGGCTAGACACAGGCAAAATACTGACTAGACACTGGCTAGACACAGGGTAGACAAGGGCTAGACACCGGCTAGACAGAGGCTAGACACAGGCTAGACACAGGCTAGACAGTGGGTAAACAGAGGCTAAACACAGGCTAGACACAGGCAAAACACTGACTAGACACTGGCTAGACACAGGCTAGACACGGGCTAGACAAAGGCTAGACACAGGCTATAAGAGGCTAGACACAGGCTAGACACGGTCTAGATACACGCTAGACACAGGCTAGACACAGACTAGACACAGGCTAGACACAGACTAGACACAGGCTAGACATTGGCTAGACACTGGCTAGACACAGGCTAGACACAGAGGAGGCAGAGGCAAGACACAGGCTAGACACAGGCAAGACATACGCTAGACACAGGCTAGACACAGACTAGACACAGGCTAGACACAGGCAAAATACTGACTAGACACTGGCTAGACACAGTCTAGATACAGGCTAGACACCGGCTAGACAGAGGCTAGACACAGGCTAGACGCAGGCTAGACAGAGGCTAAACACAGGCTAGACACAGGCAAAACACTGACTAGACACTGGCTAGACACAGGCTAGACACGGGCTAGACAAAGGCTAGACACAGGCTAGACACAGGCTTGACACAGGCTAGACAGAAGCTAGACACAGACTAGACACAGGCTAGACAGAGGCTAGACACAGGCTATAAAAGGCTAGACACAGGCTAGACACGGTCTAGATACACGCTAGACACAGACTAGACACAGGCTAGACACAGACTAGACACAGGCTAGACATTGGCTAGACACTGGATAGACACAGGCTGGACACAAGCTAGACACAGGCTAGACACAGGCTAGACAGGGTAGACACAAGGTAGACACAGGCTAGACACAGGCTAGGCACTGGCTAGGCAAAGACTAGACACAGGCTAGACACAGGCTAGACACAGGCTAGACACAGGCAAAACACTGGCTAGACACAGGCAAAACACTGGCTAGACATTGGCTAGACACAGGCTAGACACAGGCTAGGCACTGGCTTGACACAGACTAGACACAGGCTAGACACAAGCAAAACACTAGCTAGACCAGGCAAGACACAGGCTAGACAGAGGTTAAAAACAGGCTAGACACAGGCTAGACACAGAAGAGACAGAGGCAAGACACTGGCTAAACACAGGCTAGACACAGGTTAGGCACAGGCAAGACACACGCTAGACACAGGCTAGACACAGACGAGACACAGGCTAGACAAAGTCTAGACACAGGCTAGACACAGGCTAGATACAGGCAAAACACTGGCTAGACATTGGCTAGACACAGGCTAGACACAGGCAAGACACAGGCTTGACACAGGCTAGACACGGGGTAGACACATGCTAGACACAGGCTTGACACAGGCTAGACACAGGCTAAACACAGGCTAAACAGAGGCTAGACACAGAGGAGGCAGAGGCTAGACACAGGCTAGACACAGGCAAGCCACACGCTGGACACAGGCTATACACTGGCAAAATACTGGCTAGACACTGGCAAGACACAGGCTAGACACAGGCTAGACAAAGGCTAGACAGAGGCTAGACACAGGCTAGACAGAGGCTAGACACAGGCTAGACACAGGCTAGACACAGGCAAAACACTGGCTAGACACTGGCTAGACACTGGCTAGACACAGGCTAGACACAGGCTAGACACAGGATAGACACAGGCTAGACACAGGGTAGACACAGGCTTGACACAGGCTAGACACAGGCTAGACACAGGCTAGACAGAGGCTAGACACAGGCTATACAGAGGCTAGACACAGGCTAGGCACAGGCTAGACACAGGCTAGACACATGCTAGATACACGCTAGACACAGGCTAGACACAGACTAGACACAGGCTAGGCACAGGCTAATCACTGGCTACACAAGCAAAAGACTGGCTAGACATTGGCTAGACACTGTGTAGACACAGACTAGACACAAGCAAAACACTGGCTAGACACAGGCTAGACACAGACTAGACACAGGCTAGACACAGACTAGACACAGGCTAGACATTGGCTAGACACTGGCTAGACACAGGCTAGACACAGGCTAGACACAGGCTAGACACAGGCTAGTCACAGGCTAGACACAGGCTAGACACAGGCTAGACACAGGGTAGACACAGGCTAGACACAGGCTAGGCACTGGCTAGACAAAGACGAGACACAGGCTAGACACAGGCTAGACACAAGCAAAACACTGGCTAGACACAGGCTAGACACAGACTAGACACAGGCTAGACACAGACTAGACACAGGCTAGACATTGGCTAGACACAGGCTAGACACAGGCTAGACACAGGCTAGACACAGGCTAGACACAGGCTAGACACAGGCTAGTCACAGGCTAGACACAGGCTAGACACAGGCTAGACACAGGCTAGACACAGGCTAGACACAGGGTAGACACAGGCTAGACACAGGCTAGACACAGGCTAGGCACAGGCTAGGCACTGGCTAGACAAAGACTAGACACAGGCTAGGCACTGGCTAGACAAAGACTAGACACAGGCTAGACACAGACTAGACACAGGCTAGGCACAGGCTAATCACTGGCTACACAAGCAAAAGACTGGCTAGACATTGGCTAGACACTGTGTAGACACAGGCTAGACACAAGCAAAACACTGGCTAGACACAGGCTAGACACAGACTAGACACAGGCTAGACACAGACTAGACACAGGCTAGACATTGGCTAGACACTGGCTAGACACAGGCTAGACACAGGCTAGACACAGGTTAGACACAGGCTAGTCACAGGCTAGACACAGGCTAGACAGAGGCTAGACACAGGCTAGACACAGGGTAGAAACAGGCTAGACAGAGGCTAGGCACTGGCTAGACAAAGACTAGACTCAGGCTTGACACAGGCTAGACTCAGGGTAGACACAGGCTAGGCGCTGGCTTGACACAGACTTTACACAGGCTAGACACAAGCAAAACATTGGCTAGACCAGGCAAGACTTAGGTTAGACAAAAGCTAGATCCAGGCTAGACATAGGGTAGACACAAGCAAAACACTGGCTAGACATTGGCTAGACAATGGCTAGACACAGGCTAGCCACAGGCTAGACACAGGAAAAACACTGGCTAGACATTGGCTAGACACAGGCTAGACACAGGGTAGACACAGGCTTGACACAGGCTTGACACAGGCTAGACAAAGGCTAG
This sequence comes from Zaprionus indianus, assembly GCA_018904595.1. NCBI lineage: Eukaryota > Metazoa > Arthropoda > Insecta > Diptera > Drosophilidae > Zaprionus > Zaprionus indianus. The sequence continues at coordinate 38,669 of JAEIHA010000892.1, read as the reverse complement.
ACCTAAGCTAGACACAGGCTAGACACAAACAAAATACTGGCTAGGCATAGGCAAGAAATAGGCTTGACACAGGCTAGACACAGGCTAGACACAGGCTAGACACAGGCTCGACAGAGGCCAGACACAGGCTAGAAAGAGGCTAGACATGGGCTAGACACGGGCTAGACACACGCTAGACACAGGCTAGACACAGACTAGACACAGGCTAGACACAGTCTAGACACAGGCCAGACACAGGCTAGTCACAGGCTAGACACAAGCTAGACACAGGCTAGACACAGGGTAGACACATGCTAGATACACGCTAGACACAGGCTAGACACAGACTAGACACAGGCTAGGCACACGCTAATCACTGGTTACACAAGCAAAAGACTGGCAAGAGATTGGCTAGACACTGTGTAGACACAGGCTAGACACAAGCAAAACACTGGCTAGACACAGGCTAGACACAGACTAGACACAGGCTAGACACAGACTAGACACAGGCTAGACATTGGCTAGACACTGGCTAGACACAGGCTAGACACATGCTAGACACAGGCTAGACACAAGCTAGACACAGGCTAGACACAGGCTAGACACAGGATAGGCAGAGGCAAAACACATACTAGACACAGGCTAGACACAGGCTAGAAAGAGGCTAGACACAGGCTAGGCACAGTTTAGACACAAGCTAGACACAGGCTAGTCACAAGCTAGACACAGTATAGACACAGGCAAGTCACATACTAGACACAGGCAAGACACAATCAAGACACTGGCTAGACACAGGCTAGACACAGGCTAGACACAGGATAGACACAGGCTAGACACAGGCTAGACACAGGCTAGACACAGGCTAGACACAGGCTAGACACAGGCTAGACACAGGCTAGACACAGGTTAGACACAGGCTAGACACAGGCTAGACACAGGCTAGACACAGTGTAGACACAGGCAAATCACATACTAGACACAGGCAAGACACAGGCAAGACACAAGCAAAACACTGGCTAGACACAGGCTAGACACAGACTAGACACAGGCTAGACACAGGCTAGACACAGGCTAGACACAGTGTAGACACAGGCAAATCACATACTAGACACAGGCAAGACACAGGCAAGACACAAGCAAAACACTGGCTAGACACTGGCTAGACACAGGCTAGACACAGGCTAGACACGGTCTAGATACACGCTAGACACAGACTAGACACAGGCAAAACACTGGCTAGACATTGGCTAGACACAGGTTAGACACAGGCAAGACACAGGCTAGATACATGCTAGACACAGGGTAGACACAGGCTTGACACAGGCTAGACACAGGCTAGATACAGGCTAGACAGAGGCTAGACACAGGCTAGACACAGGCTAGACACAGGCTAGACACAGGCTAGACACAGGCTAGACACAGGCTAGACACAGGCTAGACACAGGCTAGACACAGGCTAGACACAGGCTAGACACAGGCTAGACACAGGCTAGACATAGGCTAGACATAGGCTAGACACAGGCTAGACACAGGCTAGACACAGGTTAGGCACTGGCTAGGCACTGGCTAGACAAAGACTAGACACAGGCTAGACAAAGGCTAGACCCAGGCTAGACACAGGCTAGACAGAGGCTAGACACAGGCTAGACATTAACTAGACACACGCTAGACACTGGCTAGACACAGGCTAGACACAGGCTAGATACAGGCTAGACACAGGCTAGACACAGGCTAGACACAGGCTAGACACAGGCTAGACACAGGCTAGACACAGGCTAGACACAGGCTAGACACCGGCTAGACAGAGGCTAGACACAGGCTAGAGACAGGCTAGACACTGGCTAGACACAGGCAAAACACTGGCTAGACACTGGCTAGACACAGGCTAGACACAGGCTAGACACAGGCTAGACAAAAGCTAGACAGAGGCTAGAAACAGGCTAGACACAGGGTAAACACTGGCTAGACATTGGCTAGATACAGGCTAGACACAGGCAAGACACAGGCTTGACACAGGCTAGACACAGGGTAGACACAGGCTAGACATTGGCTTGATACAGGCTTGACACAGGCTTGACACAGGCTAGAAACAGGCTAGACACAGGCTAGACAGAGGCTAGATAGAGTTTAGAAACAGGCTAAACAGAGGCTAGACACAGAGAGGGCAGAGGCTAGACACAGGCTAGACACAGGCAAGACATACGCTAGACACAGGCTAGACACAGACTAGATACAGGCTAGACACACGCAAAATACTGACTAGACACTGGCTAGACACAGTTTAGACACAGGCTAGACACCGGCTAGACAGAGGCTAGACACAGGCTAGACATAGGGTAAATACAGGCTAGACACAGGCAAAACACTGACTAGACACTGGCTAGACGCAGGCTAGACACGGGCTAGACAAAGGCTAGACACAGGCTTGACACAGGCTTGTCACAGGCTAGACAGAAGCTAGACACAGGCTAGACACAGGCTAGACAGAGGCTAGACACAGGCTATAAGAGGCTAGACATGGGCTAGACACGGTCTAGATACACGCTAGACACAGGCTAGACACAGACTAGACACAGGCTAGACACAGACTAGACACAGGCTAGACATTGGCTAGACACTGGCTAGACACAGGCTAGACAAAAGCTAGACACAGGCTAGACACAGGCTAGACACAGGCTAGGCACAGGCTAGACACAGGCTAGACACAGGCTAGACACAGGCTAGACAGGGTAGACACAGGGTAGACACAGGCTAGACACAGGCTAGGCACTGGCTAGACAAAGACTAGACACAGGCTAGACACAGGCTAGACACAGGCTAGACACAGGCTAGACATTGGCTAGACACAGGCTAGACACAGGCTAGACACAGGCAAGACACAGGCTTGACAGAGGCTTGACTCAGGGTAGGCACAGGCTAAGCACTGGCTTGACATAGACTAGACACAGGCTAGACACAAGGAAAACACTGGCTAGACCAGGTAAGACACAGGTTAGACAAAAGCTAGATCCAGGCTAGACATAGGCTAGACACAGGCTAGACAGAGGCTAGACACAGGCTAGACACAGGCTAGACACAGGCTAGACACAGGCTAGACATAGGCTAGACATAGGCTAGACACAGGCTAGACACAGGCTAGACACAGGCTAGACATAGGCTAGACATAGGCTAGAAACAGGCTAGACACAGGCTAGACACAGGCTAGACACAGGCTAGACACAGGCTAGACACAGGTTAGGCACTGGCTAGGCACTGGCTAGACAAAGACTAGACACAGGCTAGACAAAGGCTAGACCCAGGCTAGACACAGGCTAGACATTAACTAGACACACGCTAGATACAGGCTAGACACAGGCTAGACACAGGCTAGACACAGGCTAGACAGAGGCTAGACACAGGCTAGACACAGGCTAGACACAGGCTAGACACAGGCTAGACACAGGCTAGACACAGGCTAGACACAGGCTAGACACAGGCTAGACACAGGCTAGACACAGGCTAGACACAGGCTAGACACAGGCTAGACACAGGCTAGACACAGGCTAGACACCGGCTAGACAGAGGCTAGACACAGGCTAGACACAGGCTAGACACAGGCTAGACACAGGGTAGACACAGGCTAGACACAGGCTAGGCACTGGCTAGACAAAGACTAGACACAGGCTAGACACAGGCTAGACACAGGCTAGACACAGGCTAGACATTGGCTAGACACAGGCTAGACACAGGCTAGACACAGGCAAGACACAGGCTTGACAGAGGCTTGACTCAGGGTAGGCACAGGCTAAGCACTGGCTTGACATAGACTAGACACAGGCTAGACACAAGGAAAACACTGGCTAGACCAGGTAAGACACAGGTTAGACAAAAGCTAGATCCAGGCTAGACATAGGCTAGACACAGGCTAGACAGAGGCTAGACACAGGCTAGACACAGGCTAGACACAGGCTAGACATAGGCTAGACATAGGCTAGACATAGGCTAGACACAGGCTAGACACAGGCTAGACACAGGCTAGACATAGGCTAGACACAGGCTAGACACAGGCTAGACACAGGCTAGACACAGGCTAGACACAGGCTAGACACAGGCTAGACACAGGCTAGACACAGGCTAGACACAGGCTAGACACCGGCTAGACAGAGGCTAGACACAGGCTAGACACAGGCTTGACACAGGCTAGACTCAGGGTAGACACAGGCTAGGCACTGGCTTGACACAGACTAGACACAGGCAAGACACAAACAAAACATTGGCTAGACCAGGCAAGACACAGGCTAGACAAAAGCTAGATCCAGGCTAGACATAGGGTAGACACAAGCAAAACACTGGCTAGACATTGGCTAGACAATGGCTAGACACAGGCTAGCCACAGGCTTGACACAGGAAAAACACTGGCTCGACATTGGCTAGACACAGGCTAGACACAGGGTAGACACAGGCTTGACACAGGCTTGAAACAGGCTAGACAAAGGCTAGACCCAGGCTAGACACAGGCTAGACACAAACAAAATACTGGCTAGGCATAGGCAAGACATAAGCTTGACACAGGCTAGACACAGGCTAGACAGAGGCTAGACACAGGCTCGACAGAGGCCAGACACAGGCTAGAAAGAGGCTAGACACGGGCTAGACACGGGCTAGACACACGCTAGACACAGGCTAGACACAGACTAGACACAGGCTAGACACAGGAAAAACACTGGCTAGACACAAGCAAAAGACTGGCTAGACACAGGCTAGACACAGGCTAGACACAGGCTAGACACAGGCTAGACACAGGCTAGACACAGGCCAGACACAGGCTAGACACAGGCTAGACACAGGCTAGACACAGGCTAGATACAGGCTAGAAACAGGCTAGACACAGGCTACACACAGGCAAAACACTGGCTAGACATTGGCTAGACACAGGCTAGACACAGGCAAGACACAGGCTAGATACATGCTAGACACAGGCTAGACACAGGGTAGACACAGGCTTGACACAGGCTAGACACAGGCTAGACAGAAGCTAGACACAGGCTAGATACAGGCTAGACAGAGGCTAGACACAGGCTAGATACAGGCTAGACACAGGCTAGACACAGGCTAGACACAGGCTAGACATAGGCTAGACATAGGCTAGACACAGGCTAGACACAGGCTAGACACAGGCTAGACACAGGCTAGACACAGGCTAGACATAGGCTAGACATAGGCTAGACACAGGCTAGACACAGGCTAGACACAGGCTAGACACAGGCTAGACACAGGCTAGACACAGGCTAGACACAGGCTAGACACAGGCTAGACACAGGCTAGACACAGGCTAGACACAGGCTAGACACAGGCTAGACACAGGCTAGACACAGGCTAGACACAGGCAAAACACTGGCTAGACACTGGCTAGACACAGGCTAGACACAGGCTAGACACAGGCTAGACACAGGCTAGACACAGGCTAGACAAAAGCTAGACAGAGGCTAGAAACAGGCTAGACATAGGGTAAACACTGGCTAGACATTGGCTAGATACAGGCTAGACCGAGGCAAGACACAGGCTAGACACAGGCAAAACACTGGCTAGACACTGGCTAGACACAGGCTAGACACAGGCTAGACACAGGCTAGACACAGGCTAGACACAGGCTAGACACAGGCTAGACACAGGCTAGACACAGGCTAGACACAGGCTAGACAAAAGCTAGACAGAGGCTAGAAACAGGCTAGACATAGGGTAAACACTGGCTAGACATTGGCTAGATACAGGCTAGACCGAGGCAAGACACAGGGTAGACACAGGCTAGAAACAGGCTAGACAGAGGCTAGATAGAGTTTAGAAACAGGCTAAACAGAGGCTAGACACAGAGAGGGCAGAGGCTAGACACAGGCTAGACACAGGCAAGACATACGCTAGACACAGGAAAGACACAGACTAGATACAGGCTAGACACAGGCAAAATACTGACTAGACACTGGCTAGATACAGGCTAGACACGGGCTAGACAAAGGCTAGACACAGGCTAGACATAGGCTAAATACAGGCTAGACACAGGCAAAACACTGGCTAGACACTGGCTAGACACAGGCTAGACACAGGCTAGACACAGGCTAGACACAGGCTAGACAAAAGCTAGACAGAGGCTAGAAACAGGCTAGACATAGGCTAGACATAGGCTAGAAACAGGCTAGACACAGGAAAGACACAGACTAGATACAGGCTAGACACAGGCAAAATACTGACTAGACACTGGCTAGACACAGGCTAGACACGGGCTAGACAAAGGCTAGACACAGGCTAGACACAGGCAAAATACTGACTAGACACTGGCTAGACACAGGCTAGACACGGGCTAGACAAAGGCTAGACACAGGCTAGACATAGGCTAAATACAGGCTAGACACAGGCAAAACACTGACTAGACACTGGCTAGACACAGGCTAGACATTAACTAGACACACGCTAGATACAGGCTAGACAAAGGCTAGACACAGGCTAGACACTGGCTAGACACAGGCTAGACACAGGCTAGACACAGGCTAGACAAAGGCTAGACACAGGCTAGACACGGGCTAGACAAAGGCTAGACACAGGCTTGACACAGGCTTGTCACAGGCTAGACAGAAGCTAGACACAGGCTAGACACAGGCTAGACAGAGGCTAGACACAGGCTATAAGAGGCTAGACACGGTCTAGATACACGCTAGACACAGGCTAGATACAGACTAGACACAGGCTAAACACAGACTAGACACAGGCTAGACATTGGCTAGAAACTGGCTAGACAAAGGCTAGACAAAAGCTAGACACAGGCTAGACACAGGCTAGACACAGGCTAGACACAGACTAGACACAGGCTAGGCACAGGCTAGACACAGGCTAGACACAGGCTAGACACAGGCTAGACAGGGTAGACACAGGGTAGACACAGGCTAGACACAGGCTAGGCACTGGCTAGACAAAGACTAGACACAGGCTAGACACAGGCTAGACACAGGCTAGACACAGGCTAGACACAGGCTAGACACAGGCAAAACACTGGCTAGACACAGGCAAAACACTGGCTAGACATTGGCTAGACACAGGCTAGACACAGGCTAGACACAGGCAAGACACAGGCTTGACAGAGGCTTGACTCAGGGTAGGCACAGGCTAGGCACTGGCTTGACATAGACTAGACACAGGCTAGACACAAGGAAAACACTGGCTAGACCAGGTAAGACACAGGTTAGACAAAATCTAGATCCAGGCCAGACATAGGCTAGACACAAGCAAAACACTGGCTAGACATTGGCTAGACAATGGCTAGACACAGGCTAGCCACAGGCTAGACACAGACAAAACACTGGCTAGACATTGGCTAGACACAGGGTAGACACAGGCTTGATACAGGCTAGACAAAGGCTAGACCCAGGCTAGACACAGGCTAGACATAAGCAAAATACTGGCTAGGCATAGGCAAGACATAGGCTTGACACAGGCTAGACACAGGCTAGACACAGGCTAGACAGAGGCTAGACACAGGCTAGACAGAGGCCAGACACAGGCTAGACAGAGGCTAGACAGGGGCTAGACACGGGCTAGACACACGCTAGACACAGGCTAGACACAGACTAGACACAGGCTAGACACAGGAAAAACAGTGGCTAGACACAAGCAAAAGACTGGCTAGCCACAAGCAAAAGACTGGCTAGACACAGGCTAGACACATGCTAGACACAGGCTAGACACAGGCCAGACACAGGCTAGACACAGGCTAGACACAGGCTAGACACAGGCTAGACACAGGCTAGACACAGGTTAGACACAGGCTAGACACAGGCAAAACACTGGCTAGACATTGGCTAGACACAGGTTAGACACAGGCAAGACACAGTCTAGATACATGCTAGACACAGGGTAGACACAGGCTACACAGAAGCTAGACACAGGCTAGGCACAAGCTAGACAGAGGCTAGACACAGGCTAGACACAGGTTTGACACAGGCTAGACACAGGCTATACACAGGCTAGACAAAAGCTAGACAGAGGCTAGAAACAGGCTAGACACAGGGTAAACACTGGCTAGACTTTGGCTAGATACAGGCTAGACCCAGGCAAGACACAGGCTTGACACAGGCTAGACACAGGGTAGACACAGGCTAGACACAGGCTTGATACAGGCTTGACACAGGCTAGACACAGGCTAGAAACAGGCTAGACACAGGTTAGACAGAGGCTAGATAGAGTTTAGAAACAGGCTAAACAGAGGCTAGACACAGAGAGGGCAGAGGCTAGACACAGGCTAGACACAGGCAAGACATACGCTAGACACAGGCTAGACACAGACTAGATACAGGCTAGACACAGGCAAAATACTGACTAGACACTGGCTAGACACAGGCTAGACACAGGCTAGACACCGGCTAGACAGAGGCTAGACACAGGCTTGTCACAGGCTAGACAGAAGCTAGACACAGGCTAGACACAGGCTAGACAGAGGCTAGACACAGGCTATAAGAGGCTAGACACAGGGTAGACACGGTCTAGATACACGCTAGACACAGGCTAGACACAGACTAGACACAGGCTAGACACAGACTAGACACAGGCTAGACATTGGCTTGACACTGGCTAGACACAGGCTAGACAAAAGCTAGACACAGGCTAGACACAGGCTAGACACAGGCTAGACACAGGCTAGGCAGAGGCTAGACACAGGCTAGACACAGGCTAGACAGGGTAGACACAGGGTAGACACAGGCTAGACACAGGCTAGGCACTGGCTAGACAAAGACTAGACACAGGCTAGACACAGGCTTGACACAGGCTAGACACAGGCTAGACACAGGGTAGACACAGGCTAGACACAGGCTGGGCACTGGCTAGACAAAGACTAGACACAGGCTAGGCACTGGCTAGACAAAGACTAGACACAGGCTAGACACAGACTAGACACAGGCTAGGCACAGGCTAATCACAGGCTACACAAGCAAAAGACTGGCTAGACATTGGCTAGACACTGTGTAGACACAGGCTAGACACAAGCAAAACACTGGCTAGACACAGGCTAGACACAGACTAGACACAGGCTAGACACAAGCAAAACATTGGCTAGACCAGGCAAGACACAGGCTAGACAAAAGCTAGATCCAGGCTAGACATAGGGTAAACACAAGCAAAACACTGGCTAGACATTGGCTAGACAATGGCTAGACACAGGCTAGCCACAGGCTAGACACAGGAAAAACACTGGCTAGACATTGGCTAGACACAGGCTAGACACAGGGTAGACACAGGCTTGACACAGGCTTGACACAGGCTAGACAAAGGCTAGACCCAGGCTAGACACAGACAAAATACTGGCTAGGCATAGGCAAGAAAAAGGCTTGACACAGGCTAGACAGAGGCTAGACACAGGCTCGACAGAGGCCAGACACAGGCTAGAAAGAGGCTAGACACGGGCTAGACACACGCTAGACACAGGCTAGACACAGACTAGACACAGGCTAGACACAGGCTAGACACAGGCTAGACACAGGCTAGTCACAGGCTAGACACAGGCTAGACACAGGCTAGACACAGGGTAGACACATGCTAGATACACGCTAGACACAGGCTAGACACAGACTAGATACAGGCTAGGCACAGGCTAATCACTGGCTACACAAGCAAAAGACTGGCTAGACATTGGCTAGACACTGTGTAGACACAGGCTAGACACAAGCAAAACACTGGCTAGACACAGGCTAGACACAGACTAGACACAGGCTAGACACAGACTAGACACAGGCTAGAAATTGGCTAGACACTGGCTAGACACAGGCTAGACACAGGCTAGACACAGGCTAGACACAGGCTAGACACAGGCTAGACACAGGCTAGACACAGGCTAGACACAGGGTAGACACAGGCTAGACACAGGCTAGGCACTGGCTAGACAAAGACTAGACACAGGCTAGACACAGGCTAGACACAAGCAAAACACTGGCTAGACACAGGCTAGACACAGACTAGACACAGGCTAGACATTGGCTAGACACTGGCTAGACACAGGCTAGACACAGGCTAGACACAGGCTAGACACAAGGTAGACACAGGCTAGACACAGGGTAGACACAGGGTAGACACAGGCTAGACACAGGCTAGACACAGGCTAGGCACTGGCTAGACAAAGACTAGACACAGGCTAGGCACTGGCTAGACAAAGACTAGACACAGGCTAGACACAGACTAGACACAGGCTAGGCACAGGCTAATCACTGGCTACACAAGCAAAAGACTGGCTAGACATTGGCTAGACACTGTGTAAACACAGGCTAGACACAAGCAAAACACTGGCTAGACACAGGCTAGACACAGACTAGACACAGGCTAGACACAGACTAGACACAGGCTAGACATTGGCTAGACACTGGCTAGACACAGGCTAGACACAGGTTAGACACAGGCTAGTCACAGGCTAGACACAGGCTAGACAGAGGCTAGACACAAGCTAGACACAGGGTAGACACAGGCTAGACACAGGCTAGGCACTGGCTAGACAAAGACTAGACACAGGCTTGACACAGGCTAGACTCAGGGTAGACACAGGCTAGGCACTGGCTTGACACAGACTAGACACAGGCTAGACACAAGCAAAACATTGGCTAGACCAGGCAAGACACAGGCTAGACAAAAGCTAGATCCAGGCTAGACATAGGGTAGACACAAAGCAAAACACTGGCTAGACATTGGCTAGACAATGGCTAGACACAGGCTAGCCACAGGCTAGACACAGGAAAAACACTGGCTAGACATTGGCTAGACACAGGCTAGACACAGGGTAGACACAGGCTTGACACAGGCTTGACACAGGCTAGACAAAGGCTAGACCCAGGCTAGACACAGGCTAGACACAAACAAAATACTGGCTAGGCATAGGCAAGAAATAGGCTTGACACAGGCTAGACACAGGCTAGACAGAGGCTAGACACAGGCTCGACAGAGGCCAGACACAGGCTAGAAAGAGGCTAGACACGGGCTAGACACGGGCTAGACACACGCTAGACACAGGCTAGACACAGACTAGACACAGGCTAGACACAGGAAAAACACTGGCTAGACACAAGCAAAAGACTGGCTAGACACAGGCTAGACACAGGCTAGACACAGGCTAGACACAGGCTAGACACAGGCTAGACACAGGCTAGACACAGGCTAGACACAGGCTAGACACAGGCTAGACACAGGCTAGACACAGGCCAGACACAGGCTAGACACAGGCTAGACACAGGCTAGATACAGGCTAGAAACAGGCTAGAAACAGGCTAGACACAGGCTACACACAGGCAAAACACTGGCTAGACATTGACTAGACACAGGCTAGACACAGGCAAGACACAGGCTAGATACATGCTAGACACAGGCTAGACACAGGGTAGACACAGGCTTGACACAGGCTAGACACAGGCTAGACAGAAGCTAGACACAGGCTAGATACAGGCTAGACAGAGGCTAGACACAGGCTAGACACAGGCTAGACACAGGCTAGACACAGGCTATACACAGGCTAGACACAGGCTAGACACAGGCTAGACATAGGCTAGACATAGGCTAGACACAGGCTAGACACAGGCTAGACACAGGCTAGACACAGGTTAGGCACTGGCTAGGCACTGGCTAGACAAAGACTGGACACAGGCTAGACAAAGGCTAGACCCAGGCTAGACACAGGCTAGACAGAGGCTAGACACAGGCTAGACATTAACTAGACACACGCTAGATACAGGCTAGACACAGGCTAGACACTGGCTAGACACAGGCTAGACACAGGCTAGACACAGGCTAGACACAGGCTAGACACGGGCTAGACACAGGCTAGACACAGGCTAGACACAGGCTAGACACAGGCTAGACACAGGCTAGACACCGGCTAGACAGAGGCTAGACACAGGCTAGACACAGGCTAGACACAGGCTAGACACAGGCTAGACACAGGCTAGACACAGGCTAGACACAGGCTAGACACAGGCTAGATACAGGCAAAACACTGGCTAGACACTGGCTAGACACAGGCTAGACACAGGCTAGACACAGGCTAGACAAAAGCTAGACAGAGGCTAGAAACAGGCTAGACACAGGGTAAACACTGGCTAGACATTGGCTAGATACAGGCTAGACCCAGGCAAGAAACAGGCTTGACACAGGCTAGACACAGGGTAGACACCGGCTAGACACAGGCTTGATACAGGCTTGACACAGGCTAGACACAGGCTAGAAACAGGCTAGACACAGGCTAGACACAGGCAAGACACAGGCTTGACAGAGGCTTGACTCAGGGTAGGCACAGGCTAGGCACTGGCTTGACATAGACTAGACACAGGCTAGACACAAGGAAAACACAGGCTAGACACAGGCTAGACACAGGCTAGACACAGGCTAGACACAGGCTAGACACAGGCTAGACACAGGCTAGACACAGGCTAGACACAGGCTAGACACAGGCTAGACAGGGTAGACACAGGCTAGACAGAGGCTAGACACAGGCTAGACACAGGCTAGACACAGGCTAGATACAGGCAAAACACTGGCTAGACATTGGCTAGACACAGGCTAGACACAGGCAAGACACAGGCTTGACACAGGCTAGACACAGGGTAGACACAGGATAGACACAGGCTTGACACAGGCTCGACACAGGCTAGACACAGGCTAAACAGAGGCTAGACCAGGTAAGACACAGGCTAGACAAAAGCTAGATCCAGGCTAGCCATAGGCTAGACACAGGCTAGACATTGGCTAGACACAGGCTAGACACAGGCTAGACACAGGCTAGACAGAGGCTAGACACAGGCTAGACACAGGCTAGATACAGGCAAAACACTGGCTAGACATTGGCTAGACACAGGCTAGACACAGGCAAGACACAGGCTTGACACAGGCTAGACACAGGCTAGACACAGGCTAAACAGAGGCTAGACACAGAGGAGGCAGAGGCTAGACACAGGCTAGACACAGGCAAGCCACACGCTAGACACAGGCTAGACACAGACTAGACACAGGCTATACACAGGCAAAATACTGGCTAGACACTGGCAAGACACAGGCTAGACACAGGCTAGACACCGGCTAGACAGAGGCTAGACACAGGCTAGACAGAGGCTAGACACAGACTAGACACAGGCTAGACATTGGCTAGACACTGGCTAGACACAGGCTAGACACAGGCTAGACACAGGGTAGACACAGGCTAGACACAGGCTAGGCACTGGCTAGACAAAGACTAGACACAGGCTAGACACAGGCTAGACACAAGCAAAACACTGGCTAGACACAGGCTAGACACAGACTAGACACAGGCTAGACATTGGCTAGACACTGGCTAGACACAAGCTAGACACAGGCTAGACACAGGCTAGACACTGGCTAGTCACAGGCTAGACACAGGATAGACACAGACTAGACACAGGCTAGACATTGGCTAGACACTGGCTAGACACAGGCTAGACACAGGCTAGACACAGGCTAGACACAGGCTAGTCACAGGCTAGACACAGGCTAGACACAGGCTAGACACAGGGTAGACACAGGCTAGACACAGGCTAGGCACTGGCTAGACAAAGACTAGACACAGGCTAGACACAGGCTAGACACAAGCAAAACACTGGCTAGACACAGGCTAGACACAGACTAGACACAGGCTAGACATTGGCTAGACACTGGCTAGACACAGGCTAGACACAGGCTAGACACAGGCTAGACACTGGCTAGTCACAGTCTAGACACAGGCTAGACACAGGCTAGACACAAGCTAGACACAGGCTAGACACAGGGTAGACACAGGCTAGACACAGGCTAGACACAGGCTAGGCACTGGCTAGACAAAGACTAGACACAGGCTAGGCACTGGCTAGACAAAGACTAGACACAGGCTAGACACAGACTAGACACAGGCTAGGCACAGGCTAATCACTGGCTACACAAGCAAAAGACTGGCTAGACATTGGCTAGACACTGTGTAGACACAGGCTAGACACAAGCAAAACACTGGCTAGACACAGGCTAGACACAGACTAGACACAGGCTAGACACAGACTAGAAACAGGCTAGACATTGGCTAGACACTGGCTAGACACAGGCTAGACACAGGCTAGACACAGGTTAGACACAGGCTAGTCACAGGCTACACACAGGCTAGACAGAGGCTAGACACAGGCTAGACACAGGCTCGACAGAGGCCAGACACAGGCTAGAAAGAGGCTAGACACGGGCTACACACGGGCTAGACACACGCTAGACACAGGCTAGACACAGACTAGACACAGGCTAGACACAGGAAAAACACTGGCTAGACACAAGCAAAAGACTGGCTAGACACAGGCTAGACACAGGCTAGACACAGGCTAGACACAGGCTAGACACAGGCTAGACACAGGCTAGACACAGGCTAGACACAGGCTAGACACAGGCCAGACACAGGCTAGACACAGGCTAGACACAGGCTAGATACAGGCTAAAAACAGGCTAGAAACAGGCTAGACACAGGCTACACACAGGCAAAACACTGGCTAGACATTGACTAGACACAGGCTAGACACAGGCTTGACACAGGCTAGACACAGGCTAGACAGAAGCTAGACACAGGCTAGATACAGGCTAGACAGAGGCTAGACACAGGCTAGACACAGGGTAGACACAGGCTAGACAAAGGCTAGACACAGGCTAGACACAGGCTAGACACAGGCTAGACACAGGCTAGACACAGGCTAGACACAGGCTAGACACAGGCTAGACACAGGCTAGACATAGGCTAGACATAGGCTAGACACAGGCTAGACACAGGCTAGACACAGGCTAGACACAGGCTAGACACAGGCTAGACACAGGTTAGGCACTGGCTAGGCACTGGCTAGACAAAGACTAGACGCAGGCTAGACAAAGGCTAGGCACTGGCTAGACAAAGACTAGACACAGGCTAGACAAAGGCTAGACACAGGCTAGACACAGGCTAGACAGAGGCTAGACACAGGCTAGACATTAACTAGACACACGCTAGATACAGGCTAGACACAGGCTAGACACTGGCTAGACACAGGCTAGACACAGGCTAGACACAGGCTAGACACAGGCTAGACACAGGCTAGACACAGGCTAGACACAGGCTAGACACAGGCTAGACACAGGCTAGACACAGGCTAGACACAGGCTAGACACAGGCTAGACACAGGCTAGACACAGGCTAGACACAGGCTAGACACAGGCTAGACACAGGCTTGACACAGGCTAGACACAGGCTAGACACAGGCTAAACAGAGGCTAGACACAGAGGAGGCAGAGGCTAGACACAGGCTAGACACAGGCAAGCCACACGCTAGACACAGGCTAGACACAGACTAGACACAGGCTATACACAGGCAAAATACTGGCTAGACACTGGCAAGACACAGGCTAGACACAGGCTAGACACAGGCTAGACACAGGCTAGACACAGGCTAGACACAGGCTAGACACAGGCTAGACACAGGCTAGACACAGGCTAGACACCAGCTAGACACAGGCTAGACACAGGCTAGACACAGGCTAGACACAGGCTAGACACAGGCTAGACACAGGCTAGACACAGGCTAGACACAGGCTAGACACAGGCTAGACACAGGCTAAACAGAGGCTAGACACAGAGGAGGCAGAGGCTAGACACAGGCTAGACACAGGCAAGCCACACGCTAGACACAGGCTAGACACAGACTAGACACAGGCTATACACAGGCAAAATACTGGCTAGACACTGGCAAGACACAGGCTAGACACAGGCTAGACACTGGCTAGACAGAGGCTAGACACAGGCGAGACACAGGCTAGTCACAGGCTAGACACAGGCTAGACACAGGCTAGACACAGGCTAGACACAGGGTAGACACAGGCTAGACACAGGCTAGGCACTGGCTAGACAAAGACTAGACACAGGCTAGACACAAGCAAAACACTGGCTAGACACAGGCTACACACAGACTAGACACAGGCTAGACACAGACTAGACACAGGCTAGACATTGGCTAGACACTGGCTAGACACAGGCTAGACACAGGCTAGACACAGGCTAGACACAGGCTAGACACAGGCTAAACAGAGGCTAGACACAGAGGAGGCAGAGGCTAGACACAGGCTAGACACAGGCAAGCCACACGCTATACACAGGCTAGACACAGACTAGACACAGGCTATACACAGGCAAAATACTGGCTAGACACTGGCAAGACACAGGCTAAACACTGGCTAGACACAGGCAAAACACTGGCTAGACATTGGCTAGACACAGGCTAGACACAGGCTAGACACAGGCAAGACACAGGCTTGACAGAGGCTTGACTCAGGGTAGGCACAGGCTAGGCACTGGCTTGACATAGACTAGACACAGGCTAGACACAAGGAAAACACTGGCTAGACCAGGTAAGACACAGGTTAGACAAAATCTAGATCCAGGCTAGACATAGGCTAGACACAAGCAAAACACTGGCTAGACATTGGCTAGACAATGGCTAGACACAGGCTAGCCACAGGCTAGACACAGACAAAACACTGGCTAGACATTGGCTAGACACAGGCTAGACACAGGGTAGACACAGGCTTGATACAGGCTAGACAAAGGCTAGACCCAGGCTAGACACAGGCTAGACATAAGCAAAATACTGGCTAGGCATAGGCAAGACATAGGCTTGACACAGGCTAGACACAGCCTAGACACAGGCTAGACAGAGGCTAGACACAGGCTAGACAGAGGCCAGACACAGGCTAGACAGAGGCTAGACACGGGATAGACACGGGCTAGACACACGCTAGACACAGGCTAGACACAGACTAGACACAGGCTAGACATAGGAAAAACAGTGGCTAGACACAAGCAAAAGACTGGCTAGCCACAAGCATAAGACTGGCTAGACACAGGCTAGACACATGCTAGACACAGGCTAGACACAGGCCAGACACAGGCTAGACACAGGCTAGACACAGGCTAGACACAGGCTAGACACAGGCTAGACACAGGCTAGACACAGGTTAGACACAGGCTAGACACAGGCAAAACACTGGCTAGACATTGGCTAGACACAGGTTAGACACAGGCAAGACACAGGCTAGATACATGCTAGACACAGGGTAGACACAGGCTAGACAGAAGCTAGACACAGGCTAGGCACAAGCTAGACAGAGGCTAGACACAGGCTAGACACAGGCTAGACACAGGCTAGACACAGGCTATACACAGGCTAGACAAAAGCTAGACAGAGGCTAGAAACAGGCTAGACACAGGGTAAACACTGGCTAGACTTTGGCTAGATACAGGCTAGACCCAGGCAAGACACAGGCTTGACACAGGCTAGACACAGGGTAGACACAGGCTAGACACAGGCTTGATACAGGCTTGACACAGGCTAGACACAGGCTAGAAACAGTCTAGACACAGGCTAGACAGAGGCTAGATAGAGTTTAGAAACATGCTAAACAGAGGCTAGACACAGAGAGGGCAGAGGCTAGACACAGAGAGGGCAGAGGCTAGACACAGGCTAGACACGGGCAAGACATACGCTAGACACAGGCTAGACACAGGCTAGACACAGGCTAGACACCGGCTAGACAGAGGCTAGACACAGGCTTGTCACAGGCTAGACAGAAGCTAGACACAGGCTAGACACAGGCTAGACAGAGGCTAGACACAGGCTATAAGAGGCTAGACACAGGCTAGACACGGTCTAGATACACGCTAGACACAGGCTAGACACAGACTAGACACAGGCTCGACACAGACTAGACACAGGATAGACATTGGCTAGACACTGGCTAGACACAGGCTAGACAAAAGCTAGACACAGGCTAGACACAGGCTAGACACAGGCTAGACACAGGCTAGGCACAGGCTAGACACAGGCTAGACACAGGCTAGACACAGGCTAGACAGGGTAGACACAGGGTAGACACAGGCTAGACACAGGCTAGGTACTGGCTAGACAAAGACTAGACACAGGCTAGACACAGGCTTGACACAGGCTAGACACAGGCTAGACACAGGGTAGACACAGGCTAGACACAGGCTAGGCACTGGCTAGACAAAGACTAGACACAGGCTAGGCACTGGCTAGACAAAGACTAGACACAGGCTAGACACAGACTAGACACAGGCTAGGCACAGGCTAATCACTGGCTACACAAGCAAAAGACTGGCTAGACATTGGCTAGACACTGTGTAGACACAAGCAAAACACTGGCTAGACACAGGCTAGACACAGACTAGACACAGGCTAGACACAGACTAGACACAGGCTAGACATTGGCTAGACACTGGCTAGACACAGGCTAGACACAGGCTAGACACAGGCTAGTCACAGGCTAGACACAGGTTAGACAGAGGCTAGACACAGGCTAGACACAGGGTAGACACAGGCTAGACACAGGCTAGGCACTGGCTAGACAAAGACTAGACACAGGCTTGACACAGGCTAGACTCAGGGTAGACACAGGCTAGGCACTGGCTTGACACAGACTAGACACAGGCTAGACACAAGCAAAACATTGGCTAGACCAGGCAAGACACAGGCTAGACAAAAGCTAGATCCAGGCTAGACATAGGGTAGACACAAGCAAAACACTGGCTAGACATTGGCTAGACAATGGCTAGACACAGGCTAGCCACAGGCTAGACACAGGAAAAACACTGGCTAGACATTGGCTAGACACAGGCTAGACACAGGGTAGACACAGGCTTGACACAGGCTAGACACAGGCTAGACAGAGGCTAGACACAGGCTCGACAGAGGCCAGACACAGGCTAGAAAGAGGCTAGACACGGGCTAGACACACGCTAGACACAGGCTAGACACAGACTAGACACAGGCTAGAAACAGGAAAAACACTGGCTAGACACAAGCAAAAGACTGGCTAGACACTGGCTAGACACAGGCAAGACACAGGCTAGATACATGCTAGACACAGGCTAGACACAGGCTAGAAACAGGCTAGACACAGGCTAGACAGGGGCTAGATAGAGTTTAGAAACAGGCTAAACAGAGGCTAGACACAGAGAGGGCAGAGGCTAGACACAGGCTAGACACAGGCAAGACATACGCTAGACACAGGCTAGACACAGACTAGATACAGGCTAGACACAGGCAAAATACTGACTAGATACTGGCTAGACACAGGCTAGACACAGGGTTGACACCGGCTAGACAGAGGCTAGACACAGGCTAGACAGAGGCTAAATACAGGCTAGACACAGGCAAAACACTGACTAGACACTGGCTAGACACAGGCTAGACACGGGCTAGACAAAGGCTAGACACAGGCTTGACACAGGCTTGTCACAGGCTAGACACAGGCTAGACACAGGCTGGACACTGGCTAGTCACAGTCTAGACACAGGCTAGACACAGGCTAGACACAAGCTAGACACAGGCTAGACACAGGGTAGACACAGGCTAGACACAGGCTAGACACAGGCTAGGCACTGGCTAGACAAAGACTAGACACAGGCTAGGCACTGGCTAGACAAAGACTAGACACAGGCTAGACACAGACTAGACACAGGCTAGGCACAGGCTAATCACTGGCTACACAAGCAAAAGACTGGCTAGACATTGGCTAGACACTGTGTAGACACAGGCTAGACACAAGCAAAACACTGGCTAGACACAGGCTAGACACAGACTAGACACAGGCTAGACACAGACTAGAAACAGGCTAGACATTGGCTAGACACTGGCTAGACACAGGCTAGACACAGGCTAGACACAGGTTAGACACAGGCTAGTCACAGGCTACACACAGGCTAGACAGAGGCTAGACACAGGCTAGACACAGGCTCGACAGAGGCCAGACACAGGCTAGAAAGAGGCTAGACACGGGCTAGACACGGGCTAGACACACGCTAGACACAGGCTAGACACAGACTAGACACAGGCTAGACACAGGAAAAACACTGGCTAGACACAAGCAAAAGACTGGCTAGACACAGGCTAGACACAGGCTAGACACAGGCTAGACACAGGCTAGACACAGGCTAGACACAGGCTAGACACAGGCTAGACACAGGCTAGACACAGGCCAGACACAGGCTAGACACAGGCTAGACACAGGCTAGATACAGGCTAAAAACAGGCTAGAAACAGGCTAGACACAGGCTACACACAGGCAAAACACTGGCTAGACATTGACTAGACACAGGCTAGACACAGGCTTGACACAGGCTAGACACAGGCTAGACAGAAGCTAGACACAGGCTAGATACAGGCTAGACAGAGGCTAGACACAGGCTAGACACAGGGTAGACACAGGCTAGACAAAGGCTAGACACAGGCTAGACACAGGCTAGACACAGGCTAGACACAGGCTAGACACAGGCTAGACACAGGCTAGACACAGGCTAGACACAGGCTAGACATAGGCTAGACATAGGCTAGACACAGGCTAGACACAGGCTAGACACAGGCTAGACACAGGCTAGACACAGGTTAGGCACTGGCTAGGCACTGGCTAGACAAAGACTAGACGCAGGCTAGACAAAGGCTAGGCACTGGCTAGACAAAGACTAGACACAGGCTAGACAAAGGCTAGACCCAGGCTAGACACAGGCTAGACAGAGGCTAGACACAGGCTAGACATTAACTAGACACACGCTAGATACAGGCTAGACACAGGCTAGACACTGGCTAGACACAGGCTAGACACAGGCTAGACACAGGCTAGACACAGGCTAGACACAGGCTAGACACAGGCTAGACACAGGCTAGACACAGGCTAGACACAGGCTAGACACAGGCTAGACAGAGGCTAGACACAGGCTAGACACAGGCTAGACACAGGCTAGACACAGGCTAGACACAGGCTAGACACAGGCTTGACACAGGCTAGACACAGGCTAGACACAGGCTAAACAGAGGCTAGACACAGAGGAGGCAGAGGCTAGACACAGGCTAGACACAGGCAAGCCACACGCTAGACACAGGCTAGACACAGACTAGACACAGGCTATACACAGGCAAAATACTGGCTAGACACTGGCAAGACACAGGCTAGACACAGGCTAGACACAGGCTAGACACAGGCTAGACACAGGCTAGACACAGGCTAGACACAGGCTAGACACAGGCTAGACACAGGCTAGACACCAGCTAGACAGAGGCTAGACACAGGCTAGACACAGGCTAGACACAGGCAAGACACAGGCTTGACACAGGCTAGACACAGGCTTGACACAGGCTAGACACAGGCTAGACACAGGCTAAACAGAGGCTAGACACAGAGGAGGCAGAGGCTAGACACAGGCTAGACACAGGCAAGCCACACGCTAGACACAGGCTAGACACAGACTAGACACAGGCTATACACAGGCAAAATACTGGCTAGACACTGGCAAGACACAGGCTAGACACAGGCTAGACACTGGCTAGACAGAGGCTAGACACAGGCGAGACACAGGCTAGTCACAGGCTAGACACAGGCTAGACACAGGCTAGACACAGGCTAGACACAGGGTAGACACAGGCTAGACACAGGCTAGGCACTGGCTAGACAAAGACTAGACACAGGCTAGACACAAGCAAAACACTGGCTAGACACAGGCTACACACAGACTAGACACAGGCTAGACACAGACTAGACACAGGCTAGACATTGGCTAGACACTGGCTAGACACAGGCTAGACACAGGCTAGACACAGGCTAGACACAGGCTAGACACAGGCTAAACAGAGGCTAGACACAGAGGAGGCAGAGGCTAGACACAGGCTAGACACAGGCAAGCCACACGCTATACACAGGCTAGACACAGACTAGACACAGGCTATACACAGGCAAAATACTGGCTAGACACTGGCAAGACACAGGCTAAACACTGGCTAGACACAGGCAAAACACTGGCTAGACATTGGCTAGACACAGGCTAGACACAGGCTAGACACAGGCAAGACACAGGCTTGATAGAGGCTTGACTCAGGGTAGGCACAGGCTAGGCACTGGCTTGACATAGACTAGACACAGGCTAGACACAAGGAAAACACTGGCTAGACCAGGTAAGACACAGGTTAGACAAAATCTAGATCCAGGCTAGACATAGGCTAGACACAAGCAAAACACTGGCTAGACATTGGCTAGACAATGGCTAGACACAGGCTAGCCACAGGCTAGACACAGACAAAACACTGGCTAGACATTGGCTAGACACAGGCTAGACACAGGGTAGACACAGGCTTGATACAGGCTAGACAAAGGCTAGACCCAGGCTAGACACAGGCTAGACATAAGCAAAATACTGGCTAGGCATAGGCAAGACATAGGCTTGACACAGGCTAGACACAGCCTAGACACAGGCTAGACAGAGGCTAGACACAGGCTAGACAGAGGCCAGACACAGGCTAGACAGAGGCTAGACACGGGATAGACACGGGCTAGACACACGCTAGACACAGGCTAGACACAGACTAGACACAGGCTAGACATAGGAAAAACAGTGGCTAGACACAAGCAAAAGACTGGCTAGCCACAAGCATAAGACTGGCTAGACACAGGCTAGACACATGCTAGACACAGGCTAAGTGACACAGGCCAGACACAGGCTAGACACAGGCTAGACACAGGCTAGACACAGGCTGCTAGACACAGGCTAGACACAGGCTAGACACACAGGCTAGACACAGGTTAGACACAGGCTAGACACAGGCAGACACAGGCAAAACACTGGCTAGACATTGGCTAGACACAGGTTAGACACAGGCAAGACACAGGCTAGATACATGCTAGACACAGGGTAGACACAGGCTAGACAGAAGCTAGACACAGGCTAGGCACAAGCTAGACAGAGGCTAGACACAGGCTAGACACAGGCTAGACACAGGCTAGACACAGGCTATACACAGGCTAGACAAAAGCTAGACAGAGGCTAGAAACAGGCTAGACACAGGGTAAACACTGGCTAGACTTTGGCTAGATACAGGCTAGACCCAGGCAAGACACAGGCTTGACACAGGCTAGACACAGGGGTAGACACAGGCTAGACACAGGCTTGATACAGGCTTGACACAGGCTAGACACAGGCTAGAAACAGTCTAGACACAGGCTAGACAGAGGCTAGATAGAGTTTAGAAACATGCTAAACAGAGGCTAGACACAGAGAGGGCAGAGGCTAGACACAGAGGAGAGGCAGAGGCTAGACACAGGCTAGACACAGGGCAAGACATACGCTAGACACAGGCTAGACACAGGCTAGACACAGGCTAGACACCGGCTAGACAGAGGCTAGACACAGGCTTGTCACAGGCTAGACAGAAGCTAGACACAGGCTAGACACAGGCTAGACAGAGGCTAGACACAGGCTATAAGAGGCTAGACACAGGCTAGACACGGTCTAGATACACGCTAGACACAGGCTAGACACAGACTAGACACAGGCTCGACACAGACTAGACACAGGATAGACATTGGCTAGACACTGGCTAGACACAGGCTAGACAAAAGCTAGACACAGGCTAGACACAGGCTAGACACAGGCTAGACACAGGCTAGGCACAGGCTAGACACAGGCTAGACACAGGCTAGACACAGGCTAGACAGGGTAGACACAGGGTAGACACAGGCTAGACACAGGCTAGGTACTGGCTAGACAAAGACTAGACACAGGCTAGACACAGGCTTGACACAGGCTAGACACAGGCTAGACACAGGGTAGACACAGGCTAGACACAGGCTAGGCACTGGCTAGACAAAGACTAGACACAGGCTAGGCACTGGCTAGACAAAGACTAGACACAGGCTAGACACAGACTAGACACAGGCTAGGCACAGGCTAATCACTGGCTACACAAGCAAAAGACTGGCTAGACATTGGCTAGACACTGTGTAGACACAAGCAAAACACTGGCTAGACACAGGCTAGACACAGACTAGACACAGGCTAGACACAGACTAGACACAGGCTAGACATTGGCTAGACACTGGCTAGACACAGGCTAGACACAGGCTAGACACAGGCTAGTCACAGGCTAGACACAGGTTAGACAGAGGCTAGACACAGGCTAGACACAGGGTAGACACAGGCTAGACACAGGCTAGGCACTGGCTAGACAAAGACTAGACACAGGCTTGACACAGGCTAGACTCAGGGTAGACACAGGCTAGGCACTGGCTTGACACAGACTAGACACAGGCTAGACACAAGCAAAACATTGGCTAGACCAGGCAAGACACAGGCTAGACAAAAGCTAGATCCAGGCTAGACATAGGGTAGACACAAGCAAAACACTGGCTAGACATTGGCTAGACAATGGCTAGACACAGGCTAGCCACAGGCTAGACACAGGAAAAACACTGGCTAGACATTGGCTAGACACAGGCTAGACACAGGGTAGACACAGGCTTGACACAGGCTAGACACAGGCTAGACAGAGGCTAGACACAGGCTCGACAGAGGCCAGACACAGGCTAGAAAGAGGCTAGACACAGGCTAGACACGCCAGACACAGCTAGACACAACCCAGGCTAGACACAGACTAGACACAGGCTAGAAACAGGAAAAACACTGGCTAGACACAAGCAAAAGACTGGCTAGACACTGGCTAGACACAGGCAAGACACAGGCTAGATACATGCTAGACACAGGCTAGACACAGGCTAGAAACAGGCTAGACACAGGCTAGACAGGGGCTAGATAGAGTTTAGAAACAGGCTAAACAGAGGCTAGACACAGAGAGGGCAGAGGCTAGACACAGGCTAGACACAGGCAAGACATACGCTAGACACAGGCTAGACACAGACTAGATACAGGCTAGACACAGGCAAAATACTGACTAGATACTGGCTAGACACAGGCTAGACACAGGGTTGACACCGGCTAGACAGAGGCTAGACACAGGCTAGACAGAGGCTAAATACAGGCTAGACACAGGCAAAACACTGACTAGACACTGGCTAGACACAGGCTAGACACGGGCTAGACAAAGGCTAGACACAGGCTTGACACAGGCTTGTCACAGGCTAGACACAGGCTAGACACAGGCTGGACACAGACGAGACAGAGGCTAGACACAGGCTATAAGAGGCTAGACACAGGCTAGACACGGTCTAGATACACGCTAGACACAGGCTAGACACAGACTAGACACAGGCTAGACACAGACTAGACACAGGCTAGACATTGGCTAGACACTGGCTAGACACAGACTAGACAAAAGCTAGACACAGGCTAGACACAGGCTAGACACAGGCTAGGCACAGGCTAGACACAGGCTAGACACAGGCTAGACAGGGTAGACACAGGGAAGACACAGGCTAGACACAGGCTAGGCACTGGCTAGACAAAGACTAGACACAGGCTAGACACAGGCTAGACACAGGCTAGACACAGGCTAGACACAGGCTAGACACAGGCTAGACACAGGCTAGACACAGGCTAGACACAGGCAAAACACTGGCTAGACACAGGCAAAACACTGGCTAGACACAGGCTTGACAGAGGCTTGACTCAGGGTAGGCACAGGCTAGGCACTGGCTTGACATAGACTAGACACAGGCTAGACACAGGAAAACACTGGCTAGACCAGGTAAGACGCAGGTTAGACAAAAGCTAGATCCAGGCTAGACATAGGCTAGACACAAGCAAAACACTGGCTAGACATTGGCTAGACAATGGCTAGACACAGGCTAGCCACAGGCTAGACACAGACAAAACACTGGCTAGACATTGGCAAGACACAGGCTAGACACAGGGTAGACACAGGCTTGATACAGGCTAGACAAAGGCTAGACCCAGGCTAGACACAGGCTAGACATAAGCAAAATACTGGCTAGGCATAGGCAAGACATAGGCTTGACACAGGCTAGACACAGGCTAGACACAGGCTAGACAGAGGCTAGACACAGGCTAGACAGAGGCCAGACACAGGCTAGACAGAGGCTAGACACGGGATAGACACGGGCTAGACGCACGCTAGACACAGGCTAGACACAGACTAGACACAGGCTAGACACAGGAAAAACACTGGCTAGACACAAGCAAAAGACTGGCTAGACACAAGCAAAAGACTGGCTAGACACAGGCTAGACACATGCTAGACACAGGCTAGACACAGGCCAGACACAGGCTAGACACAGGAAAAACACTGGCTAGACACAAGCAAAAGACTGGCTAGACACAAGCAAAAGACTGGCTAGACACAGGCTAGACACATGCTAGACACAGGCTAGACACAGGCCAGACACAGGCTAGACACAGGCTAGACACAGGCTAGACACAGGCTAGACACAGGCTAGACACAGGCAAAACACTGGCTAGACATTGGCTAGACACAGGTTAGACACAGGCAAGACACAGGCTAGATACATGCTAGACACAGGGTAGACACAGGCTAGACAGAAGCTAGACACAGGCTAGGCACAAGCTAGACAGAGGCTAGACACAGGCTAGACACAGGCTAGACACAGGCTAGACACAGGCTAGACACAGGCTAGACACAGGTTAGACACAAGCAAAACACTAGCTAGACATAAACTCGACACACGCTAGACACAGGCTAGACACAGGCTAGACACAGGCTAGACACAGGCTAGACACAGGCTAGACACAGGCTAGACACAGGCTAGAAACAGGCTAGACACAGGCTAGACAGAGGCTAGACACAGGCTAGACACAGGCTAGACACAGACAAAACACTGGCTAGACATTGGCTAGACACAGGCTAGACACAGGCTTGATACAGGCTAGACAAAGGCTAGACCCAGGCTAGACACAGGCTAGACATAAGCATAATACTGGCTAGGCATAGGCAAGACATAGGCTTGACACAGGCTAGACACAGGCTAGACACAGGCTAGACAGAGGCTAGACACAGGCTAGACAGAGGCCAGACACAGGCTAGACAGAGGCTAGACACGGGATAGACACGGGCTAGACGCACGCTAGACACAGGCTAGACACAGACTAGACACAGGCTCGACACAGGAAAAATACTGGCTAGACACAAGCAAAAGACTGGCTAGACACAAGCAAAAGACTGGCTAGACACAGGGTAGACACATGCTAGACACAGGCTAGACACAGGCCAGACACAGGCTAGACACAGGCTAGACACAAGCTAGACACAGGCTAGACACAGGTTAGACACAGGCTAGACACAGGCTAGACACAGGCAAAACACTGGCTAGACATTGGCTAGACACAGGTTAGAAACAGGCAAGACACAGGCTAGATACATGCTAGACACAGGGTAGACACAGGCTAGACAGAAGCTAGACACAGGCTAGGCACAAGCTAGACAGAGGTTAGACACAGGCTAGACACAGGCTAGACACAGGCTAGACACAGGCTAGACACAGGCTAGACACAGGCTAGACACAGGCTAGACACAGGCTAGACACAGGCTAGACACAGGCTAGACACAGGCTAGACACAGGCTAGAAACAGGCTAGACACAGGCTAGACAGAGGTTAGACACAGGCTAGACACAGGCTAGACACAGGCTAGACACAGGCTAGACACAGGCTTGACACAGGCTTGACAAAGGCTAGGCACAGGCTAGACACAAGCTTGACACAGGCTAGGCCCAGGCTAGACATAGGCTAGACACAGGCAAGACACAGGCTAGGCACAGGCTAGACACAGGCAAGACACAGCCAAGACACACGCTAGACACAGGCTAGACACAGACTAGACACAGACTAGACACAGACTAGACACAGGCTAGACACAGACTAGCCACAGGCTAGACATTGGCTAGACACTGGCTAGAGACAGGCTAGACAAAGACTAGACACAGGCTAGACGCAGGCTAGACAAAATCTAGACACAGGCAAAACACTGGTTAGACATTGGCTTGACACAGGCTAGACACAGGCAAGACACATGCTTGACACAGGGTAGACACAGGGTAGACACAGGGTAGACACAGGGCTAGACACAGGCTAGACACAGGCTTGACACAGGCTTGACACAGGCTAGACACAGGCTATTCACAGGCTAGACACAGGCTAGACAGAGCCTAGACAGAGGCTAGAAACAGGCTAGACACAGGCTAGACACAGGCTAGACACAGGCTAGACACAGGCTAGACACAGGCTAGACACAGGCTAGACACAGGCTAGACACAGGCTAGACACAGGCTAGACATAGGCTAGACATAGGCTAGACACAGGCTAGACACAGGCTAGACACAGGCTAGACACAGGCTAGACACAGGTTAGGCACTGCCTAAACAAAGACTAGACACAGGCTAGACAAAGGCTAGACCCAGGCTAGACACAGGCTAGACAGAGGCTAGACATTAACTAGACACACGCTAGATACAGGCTAGACACAGGCTAGACACAGGCTAGACACTGGCTAGACACAGGCTAGACACAGGCTAGACACAGGCTAGACACAGGCTAGACACAGGCTAGACACAGGCTAGACACAGGCTAGACACAGGCTAGACACAGGCTAGACACAGGCTAGACACAGGCTAGACACAGGCTAGACACAGGCTAGACACAGGCTAGACACCGGCTAGACAGAGGCTAGACACAGGCTAGACACAGGCTAGACACAGGCTAGACACAGGCTAGACACAGGCTAGACACAGGCTAGACACAGGCTAGACACAGGCTAGACATAGGCTAGACATAGGCTAGACACAGGCTAGACACAGGCTAGACACAGGCTAGACACAGGCTAGACACAGGTTAGGCACTGGCTAAACAAAGACTAGACACAGGCTAGACAAAGGCTAGACCCAGGCTAGACACAGGCTAGACAGAGGCTAGACATTAACTAGACACACGCTAGATACAGGCTAGACACAGGCTAGACACAGGCTAGACACTGGCTAGACACAGGCTAGACACAGGCTAGACACAGGCTAGACACAGGCTAGACACAGGCTAGACACAGGCTAGACATTGGCTAGATGCAGGCTAGACCCAGGCAAGACACAGGCTTGACACAGGCTAGACACTGGGTAGACACAGGCTAGACACAGGCTTGATACAGGCTTGACACAGGCTAGACACAGGCTAGAAACAGGCTAGACACAGGCTAGACAGAGGCTAGATAGAGTTTAGAAACAGGCTAAACAGAGGCTTGACACAGAGAGGGCAGAGGCTAGACACAGGCTAGACACAGGCAAGACATACGCTAGACACAGGCTAGACACAGACTAGATACAGGCTAGACACAGGCAAAATACTGACTAGACACTGGCTAGACACAGGCTATACACAGGCTAGACACCGGCTAGACAGAGGCTAGACACAGGCTAGACAGAGGCTAAATACAGGCTAGACACAGGCAAAACACTGACTAGACACTGGCTAGACACAGGCTAGACACGGGCTAGACAAAGGCTAGACACAGGCTTGACACAGGCTTGTCACAGGCTAGACAGAAGCTAGACACAGGCTTGACACAGGCTAGACAGAGGCTAGACACAGGCTATAAGAGGCTAGACACAGGCTAGACACGGTCTAGATACACGCTAGACACAGGCTAGACACAGACTAGACACAGGCTAGACACAGACTAGACACAGGCTAGACATTGGCTAGACACTGGCTAGACACAGACTAGACAAAAGCTAGACACAGGCTAGACACAGGCTAGACACAGGCTAGGCACAGGCTAGACACAGGCTAGACACAGGCTAGACACAGGCTAGACAGGGTAGACACAGGGTAGACACAGGCTAGACACAGGCTAGGCACTGGCTAGACAAAGACTAGACACAGGCTAGACACAGGCAAAACACTGGCTAGACACAGGCAAATCACTGGCTAGACATTGGCTAGACACAGGCTAGACACAGGCTAGCCACAGGCAAGACACAGGCTTGACTCAGGGTAGGCACAGGCTAGGCACTGGCTTGACATAGACTAGACACAGGCTAGACACAAGGAAAACACTGGCTAGACCAGGTAAGACACAGGTTAGACAAAAGTTAGATCCAGGCTAGACATAGGCTAGACACAAGCAAAACACTGGCTAGACATTGGCTAGACAATGGCTAGACACAGGCTAGCCACAGGCTAGACACAAACAAAACACTGGCTAGACATTGGCTAGACATAGGCTAGACACAGGGTAGACACAGGCTTGATACAGGCTAGACAAAGGCTAGACCCAGGCTAGACACAGGCTAGACATAAGCAAAATACTGGCTAGGCATAGGCAAGACATAGGCTTGACACAAGCTAGACACAGGCTAGACACAGGCTAGACAGAGGCTAGACACAGGCTAGACAGAGGCCAGACACAGGCTAGACAGAGGCTAGACACGGGATACACACGGGATAGACACGGGCTAGACACACGCTAGGCACAGGCTAGACACAGACTAGACACAGGCTAGACACAGGAAAAACACTGGCTAGACACAAGCAAAAGACTGGCTAGACACAAGCAAAAGACTGGCTAGACACAGGCTAGACACAGGCTAGACACAGGCTAGACACAGGCTAGACACAGGTTAGACACAAGCAAAACACTAGATAGACATAAACTAGACACACGCTAGACACAGGCAACACAGGCTAGACACAGGCTAGACACAGGCTAGACACAGGCTAGAAACAGGCTAGACACAGGCTAGACACAGGCTAGACACAGGCTAGACACAGGCTAGACACAGGCTAGACACAGGCTAGACACAGGCTAGACACAGGCTAGACACAGGCTTGACACAGGCTTGACACAGGCTAGGCACTGGCTAGACACAAGCTTGACACAGGCTAGGCCCAGGCTAGACATAGGCTAGACACAGGCAAGACACAGGCTAGGCACAGGCTAGACACAGGCAAGACACAGCCAAGACACACGCTAGACACAGGCTAGACACAGACTAGACACAGACTAGACACAGACTAGACACAGGCTAGACACAGACTAGACACAGGCTAGACATTGGCTAGACACTGGTTAGACATTGGCTAGACACAGGCTAGACACAGGCTTGACACAGGCTTGACACAGGCTAGACACAGGCTATTCACAGGCTAGACACAGGCTAGACAGAGCCTAGACAGAGGCTAGAAACAGGCTAGACACAGGCTAAACACTGGCTAGACCAGGCAAGACACAGGCTAGACAAAAGCTAGGTCCAGACTAGACATAGGGTAGACACAAGCAAAACACTGGCTAGACATTGGCTAGACAATGGCTAGACACAGGCTAGCCACAGGCTAGACACAGGCAAAACACTGGCTAGACATTGGCTAGACACAGGCTAGACACAGGGTAGACACAGGCTTGACACAGGCTTGACACAGGCTTGACACAGGCTAAACAGAGGCTAGAAACAGGCTAGACACAGGCTAAACACTGGCTAGACCAGGCAAGACACAGGCTAGACAAAAGCTAGGTCCAGGCTAGACATAGGGTAGACACAAGCAAAACACTGGCTAGTCATTGGCTAGACAATGGCTAGGCACAGGCTAGCCATAGGCTAGACACAGGCAAAGCACAGGCTTGACAGAGGCTTGACTCAGGGTAGGCACAGGCTAGGCACTGGCTTAACATAGACTAGACACAGGCTAGACACAAGGAAAACACTGGCTAGACAAGGTAAGACACAGGTTAGACAAAAGCTAGATCCAGGCTAGACATAGGCTAGACACAAGCAAAACACTGGCTAGACATTGGCTAGACAATGGCTAGACACAGGCTAGCCACTGGCTAGACACAAACAAAACACTGGCTAGACATTGGCTAGACACAGGCTAGACACAGGGTAGACACACGCTTGATACAGGCTAGACAAAGGCTAGACCCAGGCTAGACACAGGCTAGACATAAGCAAAATACTGGCTAGGCATAGGCAAGACATAGGCTTGACACAAGCTAGACACAGGCTAGACACAGGCTAGACAGAGGCTAGACACAGGCTAGACAGAGGCCAGACACAGGCTAGACAGAGGCTAGACACGGGATACACACGGGATAGACACGGGCTAGACACACGCTAGGCACAGGCTAGACACAGACTAGACACAGGCTAGACACAGGAAAAACACTGGCTAGACACAAGCAAAAGACTGGCTAGACACAAGCAAAAGACTGGCTAGACACAGGCTAGACACAGGCTAGACACAGGCTAGACACAGGTTAGACACAAGCAAAACACTAGCTAGACATAAACTAGACACACGCTAGACACAGGCTAGACACAGGCTAGACACAGGCTAGACACAGGCTAGACACAGGCTAGACACAGGCTAGACACAGGCTAGACACAGGCTAGACACAGGCTAGACACAGGCTAGACACAGGCTAGACACAGGCTAGACACAGGTTTGACACAGGCTAGACACAGGCTAGACACAGGCTTGACACAGGCTTGACACAGGCCAGCCACAGGCTAGACACAGGCTAAACACTGGCTAGACCAGGCAAGACACAGGCTAGACAAAAGCTAGGTCCAGGCTAGACATAGGGTAGACACAAGCAAAACACTGGCTAGACATTGGCTAGACAATGGCTAGACACAGGCTAGCCACAGGCTAGACACAGGCAAAACACTGGCTAGACATTGGCTAGACACAGGCTAGACACAGGGTAGACACAGGCTTGACACAGGCTTGACACAGGCTAAACAGAGGCTAGAAACAGGCTAGACACAGGCTAAACACTGGCTAGACCAGGCAAGACACAGGCTAGACAAAAGCTAGGTCCAGGCTAGACATAGGGTAGACACAAGCAAAACACTGGCTAGACATTGGCTAGACAATGGCTAGACACAGGCTAGCCATAGGCTAGACACAGGCAAAGCACAGGCTTGACAGAGGCTTGACTCAGGGTAGGCACAGGCTAGGCACTGGCTTGACATAGACTAGACACAGGCTAGACACAAGGAAAACACTGGCTAGACAAGGTAAGACACAGGTTAGACAAAAGCTAGATCCAGGCTAGACATAGGCTAGACACAAGCAAAACACTGGCTAGACATTGGCTAGACAATGGCTAGACACAGGCTAGCCACAGGCTAGACACAAACAAAACACTGGCTAGACATTGGCTAGACACAGGCTAGACACAGGGTAGACACACGCTTGATACAGGCTAGACAAAGGCTAGACCCAGGCTAGACACAGGCTAGACATAAGCAAAATACTGGCTAGGCATAGGCAAGACATAGGCTTGACACAAGCTAGACACAGGCTAGACACAGGCTAGACAGAGGCTAGACACAGGCTAGACAGAGGCCAGACACAGGCTAGACAGAGGCTAGACACGGGATACACACGGGATAGACACGGGCTAGACACACGCTAGGCACAGGCTAGACACAGACTAGACACAGGCTAGACACAAGCAAAAGACTGGCTAGACACAAGCAAAAGACTGGCTAGACACAGGCTAGACACAGGCTAGACACAGGCTAGACACAGGTTAGACACAAGCAAAACACTAGCTAGACATAAACTAGACACACGCTAGACACAGGCTAGACACAGGCTAGACACAGGCTAGACACAGGCTAGACACAGGCTAGACACAGGCTAGAAACAGGCTAGACACAGGCTAGACACAGGCTAGACACAGGCTAGACACAGGCTAGACACAGGCTTGACACAGGCTTGACACAGGCTAGGCACAGGCTAGACACAAGCTTGACACAGGCTAGGCCCAGGCTAGACATAGGCTAGACACAGGCAAGACACAGGCTAGGCACAGGCTAGACACAGGCAAGACACAGCCAAGACACACGCTAGACACAGGCTAGACACAGACTAGACACAGACTAGACACAGACTAGACACAGGCTAGACACAGACTAGACACAGGCTAGACATTGGCTAGACACTGGTTAGACATTGGCTAGACACAGGCTAGACACAGGCTTGACACAGGCTTGACACAGGCTAGACACAGGCTATTCACAGGCTAGACACAGGCTAGACAGAGCCTAGACAGAGGCTAGAAACAGGCTAGACACAGGCTAAACACTGGCTAGACCAGGCAAGACACAGGCTAGACAAAAGCTAGGTCCAGGCTAGACATAGGGTAGACACAAGCAAAACACTGGCTAGACATTAGCTAGACAATGGCTAGACACAGGCTAGCCACAGGCTAGACACAGGCAAAACACTGGCTAGACATTGGCTAGACACAGGCTAGACACAGGGTAGACACAGGCTTGACACAGGCTTGACACAGGCTAAACAGAGGCTAGAAACAGGCTAGACACAGGCTAAACACTGGCTAGACCAGGCAAGACACAGGCTAGACAAAAGCTAGGTCCAGGCTAGACATAGGGTAGACACAAGCAAAACACTGGCTAGACATTGGCTAGACAATGGCTAGACACAGGCTAGCCATAGGCTAGACACAGGCAAAGCACTGGCTAGACATTGGCTAGACACAGGCTAGACACAGGGTAGATACAGGCTTGACACAGGCTTGACACAGGCTAGACAAAGGATAGACCCAGGCTAGACACAAGCAAAATACTGGCTAGGCATAGGCAAGACATAGGCTTGACACAGGCTAGACACAAGCTAGACAGAGGCTAGACACAGGCTAGACAGAGGCCAGACACAGGCTAGACAGAGGCTAGACACGGGCTAGACACGGGCTAGACACACGCTAGACACAGGCTAGACACAGGCTAGACAGCTAGACACAGGCTAGACACAGGCTAGACACAGGCTAGACACAGGCTAGACACAGGCTAGATACAGGCAAGAAACAGGCTAGACACAGGCTACACACAGGCAAAACACTGGCTAGACATTGGCTAGACACAGGCTAGACACAGGCAAGACACAGGCTAGACACAGGCTAGACACAGGCTAGACACAGGCTAGACACAGGCTAGACACAGGCTTGACACAGGCTTGACACAGGCTAGGCACAGGCTAGACACAAGCTTGACACAGGCTAGGCCCAGGCTAGACATAGGCTAGACACAGGCAAGACACAGGCTAGGCACAGGCTAGACACAGGCAAGACACAGCCAAGACACACGCTAGACACAGGCTAGACACAGACTAGACACAGACTGACACAGACTAAGACTAGACACAGACTAGACACAGGCTAGACACAGACTAGACACAGGCTAGACATTGGCTAGACACTGGTTAGACATTGGCTAGACACAGGCTAGACACAGGCTTGACACAGGCTTGACACAGGCTAGACACAGGCTAGACACAGGCTATTCACAGGCTAGACACAGGCTAGACAGAGCCTAGACAGAGGCTAGAAACAGGCTAGACACAGGCTAAACACTGGCTAGACCAGGCAAGACACAGGCTAGACAAAAGCTAGGTCCAGGCTAGACATAGGGTAGACACAAGCAAAACACTGGCTAGACATTGGCTAGACAATGGCTAGACACAGGCTAGCCACAGGCTAGACACAGGCTAGACAAAAGCTAGGTCCAGGCTAGACATAGGGTAGACACAAGCAAAACACTGGCTAGACATTGGCTAGACAATGGCTAGACACAGGCTAGCCACAGGCTAGACACAGGCAAAACACTGGCTAGACATTGGCTAGACACAGGCTAGACACAGGGTAGACACAGGCTTGACACAGGCTTGACACAGGCTAAACAGAGGCTAGAAACAGGCTAGACACAGGCTAAACACTGGCTAGACCAGGCAAGACACAGGCTAGACAAAAGCTAGGTCCAGGCTAGACATAGGGTAGACACAAGCAAAACACTGGCTAGACATTGGCTAGACAATGGCTAGACACAGGCTAGCCATAGGCTAGACACAGGCAAAGCACAGGCTTGACAGAGGCTTGACTCAGGGTAGGCACAGGCTAGGCACTGGCTTGACATAGACTAGACACAGGCTAGACACAAGGAAAACACTGGCTAGACAAGGTAAGACACAGGTTAGACAAAAGCTAGATCCAGGCTAGACATAGGCTAGACACAAGCAAAACACTGGCTAGACATTGGCTAGACAATGGCTAGACACAGGCTAGCCACAGGCTAGACACAAACAAAACACTGGCTAGACATTGGCTAGACACAGGCTAGACACAGGGTAGACACACGCTTGATACAGGCTAGACAAAGGCTAGACCCAGGCTAGACACAGGCTAGACATAAGCAAAATACTGGCTAGGCATAGGCAAGACATAGGCTTGACACAAGCTAGACACAGGCTAGACACAGGCTAGACAGAGGCTAGACACAGGCTAGACAGAGGCCAGACACAGGCTAGACAGAGGCTAGACACGGGATACACACGGGATAGACAGGCTAGACACACTAGACACACGCTAGGCACAGGCTAGACACAGACTAGACACAGGCTAGACACAGGAAAAACACTGGCTAGACACAAGCAAAAGACTGGCTAGACACAAGCAAAAGACTGGCTAGACACAGGCTAGACACAGGCTAGACACAGGCTAGACACAGGTTAGACACAAGCAAAACACTAGCTAGACATAAACTAGACACACGCTAGACACAGGCTAGACACAGGCTAGACACAGGCTAGACACAGGCTAGACACAGGCTAGAAACAGGCTAGACACAGGCTAGACACAGGCTAGACACAGGCTAGACACAGGCTAGACTCAGGCTAGACACAGGCTAGACACAGGCTTGACACAGGCTTGACACAGGCTAGGCACAGGCTAGACACAAGCTTGACACAGGCTAGGCCCAGGCTAGATATAGGCTAGACACAGGCAAGACACAGGCTAGGCACAGGCTAGACACAGGCAAGACACAGCCAAGACACACGCTAGACACAGGCTAGACACAGACTAGACACAGACTAGACACAGACTAGACACAGACTAGACACAGGCTAGACACAGACTAGACACAGGCTAGACATTGGCTAGACACTGGTTAGACATTGGCTAGACACAGGCTAGACACAGGCTAGGCACAGGCTTGACACAGGCTTGACACAGGCTAGACACAGGCTATTCACAGGCTAGACACAGGCTAGACAGAGCCTAGACAGAGGCTAGAAACAGGCTAGACACAGGCTAAACACTGGCTAGACCAGGCAAGACACAGGCTAGACAAAAGCTAGGTCCAGGCTAGACATAGGGTAGACACAAGCAAAACACTGGCTAGACATTGGCTAGACAATGGCTAGACACAGGCTAGCCACAGGCTAGACACAGGCAACACACTGGCTAGACATTGGCTAGACGCAGGCTAGACACAGGGTAGACACAGGCTTGACACAGGCTTGACACAGGCTAAACAGAGGCTAGAAACAGGCTAGACACAGGCTAAACACTGGCTAGACCAGGCAAGACACAGGCTAGACAAAAGCTAGGTCCAGGCTAGACATAGGGTAGACACAAGCAAAACACTGGCTAGACATTGGCTAGACAATGGCTAGACACAGGCTAGCCATAGGCTAGACACAGGCAAAGCACTGGCTAGACATTGGCTAGACACAGGCTAGACACAGGGTAGATACAGGCTTGACACAGGCTTGACACAGGCTAGACAAAGGATAGACCCAGGCTAGACACACTAGACACAAGCAAAATACTGGCTAGGCATAGGCAAGACATAGGCTTGACACAGGCTAGACACAAGCTAGACAGAGGCTAGATACAGGCTAGACAGAGGCCAGACACAGGCTAGACAGAGGCTAGACACGGGCTAGACACGGGCTAGACACACGCTAGACACACGCTAGACACAGGCTAGACACAGGCTAGACACAGGCTAGACACAGGCTAGACACAGGCTAGATACAGGCTAGAAACAGGCTAGACACAGGCTACACACAGGCAAAACACTGGCTAGACATTGGCTAGACACAGGCTAGACACAGGCAAGACACAGGCTAGATACATGCTAGACACAGGCTAGACACAGGGTAGACACAGGCTTGACACAGGCTAGACACAGGCTAGACAGAAGCTAGACACAGGCTAGATACAGGCTAGACAGAGGCTAGACACAGGCTAGACACAGGCTAGACACAGGCTAGACACAGGCTAGACACAGGCTAGACACAGGCTAGACACAGGCTAGACACAGGCTAAACACAGGCTAGACACAGGCTAGACACAGGCTAGACACAGGCTAGACACAGGCTAGACACAGGCTAGACAGAGCCAGAGCAAAGGTTAGGCACTGGCTAGGCGCTGGCTAGACAAAGACACAGGCACTGGCTAGACAAAGGCTAGACACAGGCTAAACTAGACACAGGCTAAAAGAGCTAGACACAGGCTAGACACAGGCTAGACAGACAAGGCTAGAGGCTAGACAAGGCTAGACACGGTAGGCTAGACACAGGCTAGACAGAGACAGAAGCTAGACACAGGCTAGATACACAGAGGCTAGACACAGGCTAGACACAGGCTAGACACAGACAAAGACACAGGCTAGACACAGGCTAGACACAGGCTAGACACAGGCTAGACACGGCTACACAGGCTAGACACAGGCTAGACACAGGCTAGACACAGGCTAGACAGAGGCTAGACACAGGCTAGACACAGGCTAGACACTAGGCTGGGCCAGACACAGGCTAGACACAGGCTAGACACAGGCTAGACAGAAGCTAGACACAGGCTAGATACAGGCTAGACACAGGCTAGACACAGGCTAGACACAGGCTGAGACACAGGCTAGACACAGGCTAGACACAGGCTGGGCAGGAGGCTAGACACAGGCTAGACACAGGCTAGACAGAGGCTAGACACAGGCTAGACACAGGCTAGACACAGGCTGAACCTGAGCTAGACACAGGCTAGACACAGGCTAGACACAGGCTAGACACAGGCTAGACACAGG